>JAYESA010000001.1:90952045-91067045 GCA_036927795.1 Iris macrosiphon
TAAATGATCTTCCCATGATCCACCGAAATCAAGCATACATGCTCTCAGCATATCTTCCAGTGTCTGAATGGTGCGCTCGGACTGGCCATCTGTCTGCGGATGATACGAGGTGCTGAACTTTAGGCGGATACCAAGACTCTCTTGCATACTTTGCCAAAAGTAAGATTGAAACCTCGTATCCCTGTCAGACACTATACTGACTGGTACTCCGTGCAGACGTACGATCTCTTTCATATATATATCTGCCAAGACTTCTGTAGATTGTCCGACTCTGAAAGGTAAGAAATTAGCAGCCTTGGTGAGTCGATCTACGATCACCCATACAACATTACGACCACTGGGACTTCTTGGGAAGCCCGTAACGAAGTCCATAGTAATGTGTTCCCATTTCCACTCAGGTATTGGGAGGGGTTGAAGTAGACCTGCGGACCTTTGATGTTCAGCCTTGACTTGCTGACACACCATATATTTTACCACAAAGCGTGCTATCTCTCTCTTCATTCTATGCCACCAATAGTATTATCGCAGATCTCGGTACATCTTTGTGCCTCCTGGATGGATAGAGTATGTTGAGCTGTGAGCTTTTGACATCTCTCTGCACGAAGTTCTCCATTTGGAACATAAAGACGTTCTCCATATCTTAAAGTCCCATCTTCGTGTATGTGACATCCTGTCTGGATTTCAGCCTCTGTTCTTTGTCGAAGTCTCTGAAATCTTGTATCAGTTGGCAGTGCAGCCTTGATTCTTTCGACCAATGTTGATTGCAACTGGTAGTTTGACAATTGGCCGTCAACTTCTGGCATAATGACCTTTATACCCAAATATTCTAGATCTCTCAATAGATCTGGTTGGGTGATCAGGAAAAATACCGTGGGTCTTCTGCTTAGAGCATCAGCTACCACGTTAGCCTTTCCTGGATGGTACTGCAGGTCAATTTCGAAGTTTGTCATCACCTCGAGCCAGCGTCTTTGTCTCAAGTTCAACTCCTTTTGGGTGTAGAC
Source organism: Iris macrosiphon (assembly GCA_036927795.1). Lineage (NCBI taxonomy): Eukaryota > Viridiplantae > Streptophyta > Magnoliopsida > Asparagales > Iridaceae > Iris > Iris macrosiphon. The sequence goes on from JAYESA010000001.1 coordinate 90,953,047, forward strand.
ATACTTCAGGCTCTTGTGATTAGTGAATATCTCCACTCGTTCGCCGTATAGATAATGTCTCCCAAGCTTCAGGGCAAAGATGACTGCGGCAAGCTCCAGGTCTTGCGTGGGATAGATCTTCTCATGGGTCCGCAGTTGTCTTGAGGCATAGGCTACAACATTTCCATGTTGCATTAAGACACAACCTAATCCTTTTCCGGATGCATCGCTATATATTACGAATCCTCCGGATCCAGATGGTATGGTCAAGATGGGGGCTGTAGTCAAATGCCTTTTTAACTCATCGAAAGCTATCTGACATTCCTCTGACCAGATGAACTCCTGCTCTTTGCGGGTCAGACGGGTTATCGGCTCTGCGATCCTTGCAAAGTTCTATACGAATCTCCGATAATATCCGGCAAGTCCTAGAAAACTTCTCATCTCTGAGACATTGGTAGGGGTTGGCCATGTGTCTACAGATGAGATCTTTACTAGGTCCACCGAGATGCCATCTCCTATGATAACATATCCACGAAAAGTGACACGATCAAGGAAGAACTCGCACTTGCTCAGTTTAGCATAAAGGCTCTCCCGTCTTAGCGTTTCTAACACCAGTCTCAAGTGTTCTTCGTGCTCCTCGTGGCTCTTCGAATACACCAAGATATCATCGATGAAGACCACCACGAACTTGTCCAGATATTGGTGGAAGACTCTGTTCATCAGGTTCATAAATACGACAGGTGCATTTGTCAATCCAAAAGGCATCACCAGGAACTCGTAGTGACCATAACGAGTCCTGAATGCTGTCTTTGGAATATTTTCACTCTGTACTTTTACCTGATGATAGCCTGATCTCAAATCTATCTTTGAGAATACCACTGCTCCTGTTAGTTAGTCGAACAGATCATCAATCCGCGGCAAGGGGTACTTGTTTTTGATTGTCAAAGCATTAAGGGCTCTGTAATTAATACACATCCGGTATGTTCCATCCTTCTTTGGTACAAACAACACTGGTGCCCCCAGGGTGATGCACTAGGATAAACAAATCCCTTGATCTGTAATTCTTCTAGCTGTAGTTTCAGCTCTTCTAGCTCCTTCTTCGCCAACCGGTATATATTTGAGGATACTGGTGCAGCTCCGGGTATCAACTCAATAGTGAACTCCACTTCTCTGTCAGGCGGTAGGCCTAACAATTCCTCCGGAAATACATCTTCAAATTCTGCAACAATTGCTAGGGGTGCTGTCTCCATTGCCATGTAAGCTCTAGGTGTCTGGCCTACTCTTTGCTCGATGGTGCCCCATATGTATTCGAACTCCGGGTGACCTGGTGGTCTAAAGATGACATTTTCTTCCCGCAGTCTAGTATAGCATTGTACTGGCTTAACCAGTCCATGACTAAGACAACGTCGAAGTTTGGCATTGGAAGTACCAAAAATTGTGCTCTCAGATCTCTACTACAAACGATTACCGAGCATGTTTTAATAATGCTGGTAACCGGCACGATGCCTCCTCCGGTAAGAATTTTCCAGCATTTAGGCAGTGGAAAAGTGGCTAGTTTGTGCATGGCTATGAAACTACTAGATATGAAAAACAGTGTAGCGCCAAAATTGAATAATGCGGTTGCAGATAATGATGCAACTAAAATGGTACCTGTAATAGTTTTACCTTTCGGCTCCTCTGCAACGGCAGCTAGTGCAAAGGCCTGCCCGTGCCTTTGCCCTCCGGACTACTGTCTGGCTTTGTTGAACTGGGTCTCCTGTGTGGCCAGGGGAGCTCCCCTTTGATATCCTCCAGATGTTGAGGGATGTTGACCTCCAGTTGAGGGTAGCATCCTCTGGGCTGGTGCTCCTGATCTTTGTCCGTTCTGGAGTGTTGTATCTCTGCGTTATGGACAGTCTCTTGCCATATGTTGACTAGCTCCACATATCAGGCATAGTCCCTGCTTCTTTCTACAGTCTCGGACATAATGCCCCTTCTTGCCATAATAGTGACAAGTCAGGAGCTCTTTGTGCTGATAGGGTCCCGTCTTTTGCTGCGTCTGATTTCCCGGGCAACGGATTGGTCCTCCTGATCCAGGCTAGTTTCTGGCCGGTATGGTTGGATTAGAGCGCCTTGCTCCTCGGCCAATGGCTTCTTGTATCCTTGCTTCTGAAAGAACCTCCTCGTAGGAGATCCTCGAATGCGTCGTAGTATACCTTTGGAGCTCGAAGGTAAGGCCGTGATGGAACCTCATGGCCTTCTCCAGCTCGTTCGGTATCGGGATAGCACCGAATCAACTTAGTCGACTGAACTCTGAGTCATAGGCGTTGACGGTCATATTCCCTTATTCCAGGTGTAGGAACTGGGAGTACAAGGTATTTCTGACCGTGGCTGGGAAGTACTTTGCATTAAAGTACTCCAGCCAAGTCTGGGTCTTGCCGACGCTGCGCTCTATAGAATCCCACCAGTGATGGGCATTGCCTAAGAGTTGGGCCCTCATGGCGGTCATCCATAAGTCTGGTTGAAGCTGTGAACCTTCCAGCAGCATTTTCGTGTTGGAGATCCAGTCTGTGATCTCCTCCGGAGTTTTGCTGCCAGAAAAGGTTCTCGGGCCCATCTGGCAAAAGCCTCGGACAGTGCCAGGTAGTTGGACATGTGCTGGTGCCGGGGCAGTTGTCCTCTCCAGAGCCGTCATCAAGCTCTGCCTCAGGGCTTCAGTCTGTTGCCACTGTGCCTGCAACATGGTTTGGAGGAATTGGAACATTTGAGGTTGTCCCTTAAGTTGTGGCATCAGGACTGGAAGGGCTGGAGGTGGAGGCAAAGGTGTCTCCGCATGCGGTGTCGGTGCCTGGGAAGTTTGCCCTTCTTGCTGGGCTGGTGTTGCTTTCTGGGCAGGATTCTGGTGAAGGTACGGGGTTGTCGGATAGACCAGCATCCTTCTCGGGGACTGGTCTCTCGGGGTGGTTGGGGTCCTTTGGACATCTGGCGAGGGGTCTGTTGCTTGATCAACCCCATCAATCACGTGTCCACTGGGTATGTCCATATTTTTGAAGAAGATAGAATAATTAGAAAAGTACAAAGGAAATAATAACATAAAAATCAAGCAGGATACAAAATTCAAGGATAAAGTCAGAGTGGATGAGACCTAGTATTCCTATCCTATAGCAGGTTTGCTGGGCATGTCATCATACCACTAGCAATTAACTTGACCTGCATGGTCCACCACTAAAACCATGTCACGCCCCAGTCCCAAAATATATAGAACCAGGCCACGAGACATTGGCCAGCTGACACGTCACTAAGGGATTACCCAATTTAATGGACCCAAAGGAACGTGCTACGCTGTCCTAAAATACTAACAAGCTTAATACAGGTAAAGTATAATCTCATCCACAAAAATATCAATGAATATGGGAATAAGTGCTGAATATATATAATACTAAGTCTGAAATGTCATAGTATAAATCAGATAATGTCTTGTGGAAACAAATTCACTACAAAAGATAAAGTGCAGAAATATAGTAGTCTAGAGCATCGTCTATCTATGTAAGTAGCTCCAGCTCCAGGTGAACAAACTACTAAAGATCAGGAAGAAGGTGCTCCAGCTCCAGGTGTACTAAAAGATCAGGCAGATTCTGATGGCAGCTCTTCTAACTCCTCCTCAGTGGCATATCTTGTCTCCTGTCCGGGACCATACACTGTGGGGTAGAATGCCTCATCTAAATCTGGAAGGAAACCAGGTCCTCAGTGGGACATAACAAAATACATAAAAATATGCCATGAATGTAAATACTGAATAAATAAATACAGGGTGTGCTAACCATCTATGTGAATACAATGTAAAGACCTTGTAGTACGTATAGAAAAGTGTAGGCTAGACATATGCTGACTTAATTCACCAATCGTCGTGACTGGCTAATATATGCCACATATGCCCCCAGACACATGGGCACTCTGCAATCGGCCATCTCCGAGGAGCATGGTATCCGAAGGTATAACATTCAAGGAGGTGGGTGTCCCATACGCCTACTAGTTGTCTTCCCCGCCCAATATAGCTATATGCCAAGTCATAACTTTCCTGAGTATTCCTAATTTTGTGCTAAGCCGTGATGCCTGTCATATGTACTGGTAGCTAATCGAGTACGCAACTTGCATCCCAAACTGAAGTGCAACCTTATTGCGTGTACAAGTGTTAGGGTCTAGGAGGATATTAGGATACCCTCGCAGCTGTCAGGTAGGCCTGCTAAAGTCTAAGTCAGCTGTCCTACATGTCAACATATTTGTTGACGGTACCCGAGGTAATCTCGGATGTACACAGTTATATGTAAGATTACTGACAATATCATACAACAGTTTATTGAATTAAGTAATAAACTTGGCAAGGTATACTTGCCTACGTCCTCAAGCTGGGTGTGCCAAAAACCTGTTCTCGCAGTCAAGTCCGAGGGGTCTTGTGACCTGGGGTCACTGACTGCGTCGTAGGTGCACTCTGTTCAAGATGTACAGGATTCATGAATTTAATATTTAAATAAAGCGTACCTTTAGGCAATATATATATAGTATAGTATACATACTTATGTATAAATATAAAAGACATAATATATATATATATAATTTAATACATAAATAATATATATACATTTTTAGCATAACAATATAGTTATAGTATATATATATACAATATAAATATATGTATATTTATACAAATATATAATATATATACTTATTTTATATATATAATAGTACTTATAATTATATATATAAATAATTAATACATATATAAATATATATATACATATATGGAAATATATATTTAATTAGTATAATTACATATATATATATAAATATATGTATATATATAACAATATGTAATATACATAACATATATATATATATATATATATATTTAATTAGTAAAATTAAATATATATATAAATATAAATAATATATGTATATATATAATAATAATGATATGTATATATATATAATATGATTATATATACTATATATACATATATTATAGTATGTTGTAATATATATATATATATATATATATATATATATATATATATATATATATATATATATATATATAATATAATAACAATATGTAATATACGGTGGTCTGGGGTGGCCGGGCCGGTGGCTGGGGTGGCTCGGGTTGTCGGGGGCTGTGTGGGTGGAGTTGGGGGTTGGGGCACTGCGGGGGCTGCCTGCGGTGGCTGCGGCGGACAGGGAGGTGGTGCAGCGGCCGGAAGGGAGGCCAGGGGGTGGCGAAGCAGGGGGCGGAGGCTCGGCGGTGGAGGGTGGCTGAGGGAGGAGAGGGATGAGTTCGGGAAGGGGGGGCTGAGTTTATATAGGGTTTGGGTTTTTGGTATTTTTGTAATTTAGGGTAAGGGTAGGGGTATTTTGGTATTTATGTAATTAAAATATCTTAGATATTTTCTAGGATATTTTGTAGATATTTTTGGTGTGGGGCCCACTCTTAAATGGACGGTGTAGGTTCACCCTCCAATGGGAGGTTGACACCTCACACTGGAAATTTGCAGATAAAACCCTACAAATTTATAAATTGCATAAAAGCCCTATTAATTGGAAAATTGCATAATTATGCAATTTGTCTGAGAAAAATATCATATTCCTAAAAATGCTGAAATATACAAAACTGTGGGGGAATGCTGTGCAAGGGCCTTGAGGGTGTGGGGGTGAGCTTGGGCAGGGGCTGGGCCTGGTTTTGGGTGATGCGGGTCACCGTATTAATTAATTAATAATTAATGCGCATAGTGTTTTCTAATTATTTAAAAATAGGTAGGGCCAGAATTTTAGTGCGGTGTAAATATACTAATTGTAGTATACTCAAAGTAGAATAATAACGTATTTTTGTTTGGGCAAAACAAGTGTCTTTTGGGCCTCTAATTTCTATTGGAACAGAGATGGGTACAGGTCTAGAAATTAATTAATAATTAATACGGACGTTTGTAACGATATTTTTGCGACTAAAACAAGACTCATGCCAGCGTATTTCTGAGCTACACAAAGTTTAGAATAGTAAACTGGCATGTCTAGGAGAGGTATGTGAACTTTGTTTGGGGATAGCAGTCAATGTAATGCTCTAAATATTTAGGTGATGGACAGGTGCACAAATTAATAGGATAGTAAGCAAAATAAATTTAAAATATTGCAATAAATCCTAATTTGATAAAAATAATCCTAAAATGCTAAAATCTGGTCGAGGGAGTTTACACTGTTGCAGGATATCTACCTGCTTCTGTTGGACTGAGAATCGAGCTTATATATTGTCATGAAACTTGAGTTGACTTTCCTCCGCTCGCTTCTCGGCCCGTTCGTAGCGAGCCTCGTCCCTTTGTTGGTTTGCCTCCAATATCTACAATATTTGCTGGATGGAATCGATGCGAGACATGGCTCGCTGGCTCCTTGAACTTCCCGAAGTGTCCGAACTACTTCCTTGGGCTTGTGTCTCGTCCGGTGCTTGCGCTGAGGATTGGCTTGAGCCATTCCTTCAAAAGAAGGTAAATTACATTAGTATCATAATGTATTATGGACTTATTGCATGAACGCATCTCATTTTGGCCTAACGAGTTCAAGAGTTCGCACAGGGATTAATCGTTAAAGGAACTTTTCCAGTGCGAGGGTCAAAGGAACTTGAATCTGTGCTCTGATACCAACATGTCACACCCCATTTCCGTGGAATCGTTGGGGCATCCCCCGAGCGTGACCGCCGTGCGGTCCTGGGGTTGCGTCCGCACAAGGCTAGAGTATTTTGCATAACGAGCACATATTCAGATTTAAAACATAGAAAAGTTCTCTTTTATTGATAATGAATATCTATTACAAACTCTTGAACGAGTCAGCTAATTGCCGCATGGCTTACAAAAGTGTTGAAACAAAATGAGATGGCAGTCCTGTACATTATATCCCTTTACTAAACTTCAAAAAGATAAAGACCTCCGGGCTGGATGACGGCCTTCCCACGGAGCTGTATTGTGTATGGAGTTGCTAGCTCCTTTCTCAAGTACTTCAAAATATGGCGCGATCAGGATGCGCCTACAGCTGGACTGGATCGGGAAGATGACTTCGGCTCCTCGCTCGGTTTGCCTTAGTGCGGGAAACCTGTTTCAATGAGGGTCAGTACATCAAAATATACTGGTGAAAGCGAGCTAACCCAACTATACCAATTAACACGTTGTTTTTATGAAGTATGCATATTATTTGTGGTCTTTCTATCTTGCCTTAGTTCATTTACAAGTAAGCAGCATATAGAATTTACTGAAATGAACTTGCCACTGTTCGGTGGCTTTTACCTGTCCGTCTAAATCACCTGCACAATACTTACCATGTCTTCCCTTCCACGAAGACACAAGTTAGTTTGTAACAGGTTTAAATATACAAGGCGATCACTGGCTTGACACCATAATGGACGGGATTGTAGTATTAGGTGAGAGTGGTATGCAACGCTACGAACTCGAGGCGAAGCATGCCAACTCACCCGCTCGAGAGACTAACTTGAAGTTCCGCCCGGATCGGATTGATGTCAGTGCCCCAGCGACCGTCTGCAAGAACCAATGACCTTGTGCACAAGTTGTCCATGATCGAACGGTATCAATAATTTGCCAAATATTTCATGCAGTTCAGGCAATACGAGTACGAAACAACACGAGTACGAGACAAGTAACATTGCATGATTTATTTTGTATAGCCTCCTTAAACAATTATTCGCATACAAGATATGATCCATACTTAGCATAATTTATAGAAGAAGGTGCATTCTAACTAAAATTAAAGCATGTATAGAACATTTACAATGAACTAGCATACAATAAGATAACCGTTCACAAGTTTAGTTGACAAGCAATATAATCCAAGTCTATTCCCTTTTTATCTTGACATCTTTTAGTTATTACTTGATATCGTCTGATGGGGGCAAACAAGGATGTAAGATTTTTAGGTGTGAAGACTTGGAAGAAGGGATAGCTAATCGGGATGGTAGCCACTCACTTAGTTGGTTGGAAGGGAGAAGGAAAGAGGTGCTTCAAGACTCCGCTTGTACGCCGCCTACTGCTCGTTCACCTGCATCCATGAACAGCTTGATCAATACATCTTCCTCTCTTTCCAAACCCAAAATTGAAGTGCAGTTCAATAAACGAAAATAATAAAATCTATCGAAACCGTTCAAGAAAACTCAAGCAAATCTGAAAACGAACTCAAAGCACGAAAGCAATAAGCGACATCAAAATCTGAGGCAACAAAAGATGCAGCGGAGAGGTCCCTCATGACTCTGTCGCTAAATCGATCCCGGGAGCATGGTCCACTGAATATGGGAATCGATTCCAAAGAAGCAAATCCTTAACGAGGACGAGTTCTTATTTCAATCTATCCCGATTGAACGATACCATCTTGTATTTCTTAGCCGCGCTTTCCGAATAAGGGAAACAGGGTGCCACATCTATGAGACTATTTACCGAACTTTAGGCGAGTACATTCTCTGATAGTTTCTCATTTATGATATCCTTTATGTTCATTGTATCTAGTATAAATATCCATATTTTCTTGACATGATGGTTACACGGATTGGTATATTCGAATCTCGTCATGAGATGTTATTCCTTGGTATATGGTTTATCTTATGCAAGCCTTGTTTCATTGATTATCTTGTACATGTACAAACACTGATTCTCGGGAAGAGACACTATCTTCTTAGGGAATCCCGTGCCATAGCGTACCATGGTTGGATCCACTATACCAGTCGCGACGGGGAGTATGTAGTGTAGATATGTGATCATACCCTCCTTGTATCAAGTCTTGTTCTTGAATATTGTTAATTATACACCGCACGTATGATTAGCCAGGCCATAAATCTTGTATCATGTTCCCAATCCGATAACATGTTAAAGCTAGTACTCACACACCTAGTCATTAGTATTCTTGTTCATTACCATATTGTTCATTCTTGTATTTATTTCCAGTATTTTCTTTATTGCGTATCTCTTGTACATATATATGACATCTTGTATATTCACATATATTTACTGCTACATAGTTTATATCATTGATTAGAACTGCTGTTAGAGATATACTTCGCTCCATTCCTGACTAAAAAATATTTTCAGAGGATCCGAGAGATTGGTGTCCGACATACTATGGACTTTGACTTATAGATGGTGCAGACTTGGACCCACTAGTTCTGGAGTGATTGTCGGAAGGTTTATCCGGATCACTAGTTTTCATAGTTAAGTTTTTTTAGCACTTTGGCATCGAATTTGTTTCTGGCTCATATTTGAGAGTTTGTTTATTGTTCTTTTGGTGTTGTTATATATTATATGGATAGTTATGTTAGACTTCCTTGATATCTTCTCGTGCTTTATAATGTGATTGAGTTTTGTGTTAAGATATTATTGGCAGAATTTATATTATTGTGAGATATTTAGATAGTATAGTTAACCAAGACAGCGTTCTACCGCCGATGCTGCGGCGTAGGCTGGGCATTGTTTTCGACTTGCATCCCTACATCGGGTGCGGGTCATGACACTACCACACAAAAGTACTGACATCTTCTGTCAGGATAATGCTTTGTTGAGCTAAGAGACATTTTTCGTTGAGCGCGTCTCTTGGGAGCCTTCAACAAATGGGTAAAGAAGAGGACTTACCAAGTGGGTGATCTCGTCCTGACAGTAAGGAGGCTGATGGTTATTACCCACAAGACGGCCGACAAGTTCCAACCCAAATGGGAAGACCCATTCATCGTAGAATCGGTATTCTCCAATGGCGCTTACCGACTATTGAAACCCAATGGCGACTTGCTCATGATGCCCATCAATGACAAGTTTCTGAAAAAGTACTACGTCTAAGGCAAGGCTGGTACTTCCCTATCCATGTTCACATTACCTCTGAGCTATCATCCTAAAAATCTCCCCGGCAGAGCAACCCTCAGGTCTATCTATATTCCTGGATAGATCACACTCAGCAAATCACTCCTCAGTGAGTTTTTCGGACATTGGTTCACGTTCATATCACCTCTGAATACCGTCCTAATATTTCTTCCTGACCGAGTTTGCCATGTCAATATTACCTCTGAGCAAATCTTTCGGGTTTGGCTACCGATAATCACGTTCATATTACCTCTGATATCGGTTGTCATCTCAATTTAGCACCCATACTTAACTCTAAGTACGCCAGCGGTGTTAAGCCCACAAAATCTGCCACGTCCATATTACCTCTGGCAGGGCTTGTCTCAAACATATTACTTGCACTTAGGTGCGCAAAAAGTAATAGGTCCACAAAACCTATCACGTCCATATTACCTCTGATACGGTTTTCGTTCGAGCTTATTACTTGCACTCTGGTGCACAATAAGTAATAGGTCCACCAAAGATCACCCAGTGGAATATCCTTAAATGGCTACAGTATTATACTACGTCCATATTACCTCTAGTACGATACCCAAAGCTAACACAAATGAATTGCAAACAAATAAGATAACTTTTATTTATTTTTTTGCAAAAAGTGATTGAAATCAAAACTACATTTTGGGGGATTGTCAAGATCCCAAGCTCGAAGGCAGAACAAAGACACAAAAAGTAAAAGAAGAGCTACTGGTACGATGAGTCAGAGCATAACTCTGCTATTCACTCATGAAGACGGACTATACGGCCATCCAGGCGCATCTGGGCCCGGTGCTCAACCTTTTTGGCCATGACTTCGGGATCTTTGTAGCGAGCGAAGGACTCGTAGCTATCCTCGAGTTTCTGTACCGCAACCTCGACACCAACGGTCGCCTCGGCCCGGATTGCCTCCTCTTTCTTTTTGGTCTCACACAGCCTATTCTCCAGTGCAGGGAGCTCGACCTGCAGCTTCCTAATGCCCTCAGTCAGGTCCTCCCGCCGAGAGAGACACCCTTCCCTAAGATCACCCATCCGGTCGCGCTGCAAAGTTTCCATAGAGGAAGTAAATGAGGCCTTCTCCATATCCACCTTCTTCGAGAACTCGGCATACTCATGGGATATTAACATCCCCATATTTGCCTTTCGGTGCTGCTGCAGCTCTATCAGTCATTGTTCTGTCTCCACCAACCTTTGGCCCAGAAGGTCATCCATCGGTTCAAAACTGGGAAGACTACTCAGAGAGTGGACCTGGCCCTCGGCAAAGTACTTGGCCCAGGCGAAGGACTTGTTGCGCTCCAGCATGCCCTCGACCCCTTATTTCAGGAATATATAGAAGCTCCGAATCGAGAGCCCAACATTCTTGTCAAGCTCTTCCAGGGTAGCCGGAGTCAAAGGCGGCTGGAAGGAGCAAGAGGCCCCTGGCTCGACAGCTCGTGCGGGGATGCTCGAAGATCTTGAGGGCGAAGCAACAACCGAGGAGCGACCGACGGTCTTGCTCGCAACCTTCATAGATGCCTGGGACGCCTGAGTGTTCGATAACTGAGTGACAGATGGCAGAATGGTGCCGCGACTCAGGATAGGAGTACCGGGGTGCCCTGCTATGTCAGCTCCCACCTAAAGGCCAACTCTAGACTATGTGGCGACAGCCTTAGAAGATGACCCAGTAACCGCAATACTGGGAACATAAAGGACAACCTCCTCATAGCTTCTTGCCACTACAATATCTAGAGAGGCCTCAGCTGTCGAACCCACGATAGCAATAATCGGGAGTGCAGCCGCCACACCAGAAGGGACCACAACCGTAAGGACCTTATCCACTGCAGCTTCCGTATGAGGCATTGCAGGGCATCCGTCACCAGGAGTAGGAAGAAATATATCATGTCCCAGTCCCAAAATACCAAGGGACTAGCCACGTAGCAATGACCAGCAGCACAACTCTAATGGGCAAACCCAATTTAATAGACCCGTTAGAGTGCACTTAAGCTGTAATAAATATAAATGCAAGACTATACCATCTATCACAGTATAATTCTAATCTCATCTACAGAAAGTAAACACAATTCAATGTGATAGACCAGTCAAGATAATAGATAAAAAGAAATAGTCCATCATCAAGTTAACATAAGAAGTGTCTCGGGGAATAACCCGACACAATAAAAGAAAGAGAATATCACTAATACATATGTCCATAAGTCCATATATGAAATAATAATAAGCATAGATAGCTGAGTAAGTAACTGAATACTCAGGAAAATTCTTTGGAACAACCTCGTCATCTGGTGCCAGTACTGCTCCGGCCTCAGCTCCTATCCCATAAACCTCAGGGTATTCCTCCTCTATTGTACTTGGGGACATAATCCGGATCCAGGTCCTCAGGGGACATAGCAAGGTACAAGAAACACTCAAGCCAAATAAAATATAGTAAATATAAAATAGATCCTCAGGGCAAGCTATGTAACCAGCTATGTAAAATACAAATAAGATCATCACTAGTACTCAAGCTGAGACCACTACAGGCTCTGTGTCGGGGAGCCCATAGCAGCAAGTAGTATCGCGACTCCAATATAAGTGCCAAAGCAAGTAGTATCATATATTCTAGTAGTATAGTATATATCATCAGCCTGTAGCCTTTGTGTCTATCCCCACCCAATGTAACCTCACATCTCATGTCCGCAACGTCTCATGATCATAACACGCAAGATCATGACCTCTAGCTAGTACAACGAGTTATAATGATATCTCTATATATGCAAGTCTCGTGTCACGAATCCTGTAAGCCTATACAGAATCACCATGAATAACTCTGGAAAGATTCTGTCACATAAAATGGTATCAAGTATCCTATGATATGACGTACTTGGTAAAGCAAGCACAAAAAATATAGGATCATAGCTCTCTAAATGATGTTACACGACTCCACGTACGACATCGGCACCCGAATCTTGTTCGAACGCTAAACAATATCTCACAGTCGTAGGTTGAACAGGTACATCATAAAAATATATATATATTAAAAGAACACAAGTAAAATAATATAACAGGATCTCTGCAGGTTTGGCAAGGTACACTTGTCTGGGTTCTGAACTCCGTCAGTTGCTCCTGTAAAAATATAATCTCCAAGTATGCCTTCGGATGAAGTAACGAACATTACCATTGCTCTCAAAATACTTAAAATAGCTAGGATTGACTACCCATAATTCCAATTTGGACACAAGGACAAAATTGATAGTTTCTGGTCAAAGCAAGGTCCACATGTGGCCCACTTCGCACCAAAAAATATGCCAGAGACAAAGTTTTTTAAATTCGTCAAACTTAGTATCTACGAGTCCAGAATGATGATACGAACCCAATAGAATCTCCAGAACAGGATTCAGATGAGTCGGTCACGAAATCATAATCACCCGTCAAGTGGAACCGTGGGTCCCGCGAAATAGTATTTCGTCAACGTTCTCAGAATCGAACCAAACGTAATGCTGCAAATCTGTTGGAGCAAGTTTTTTATGAAACGACAAGCACACACAAAATTATGACAAGTATCAGAACAGGCCGATATGGTGCCTGTTTACGGATATGCGTTAATTTCGGTGTGCACGCACATCCAAATCAACTTTTGCAAAATCTCACATGTCCGCGTTAACGATACATGCCTTTCAGTGAGATTCGCACACGAGAAAGTTGTCTAGTTTAGCGGGACACATACCATATCGATAAAATTTGGGTTTAAAAAATCAAGTTTTTGACAGATTTCAGTAGCAAATAAATCACAACATACAACAAATTAAAATAAACTAATTGAAGAGATTAAAACTCGATTATGTTATCTAATTTACTGTTCAAGTAAAATTTTAACATCGTGTGCCGTTATGAAGATAATGGGACTCAAAAACGCGCATCTGGGACAGTTTCTGATCTAATAACTGGGTCATTTTTTGTTTTGTGTCATAATTTACAATCGACACAGGACACGATAAGCTAAACTAATTACACAGGGTTCATGGGGGTCATGTGGTCTTCATATAGGATTTGACGGTTCATTGTTTGGACTACTGTGCAGGAAGAAACATGGGAGGAAAGAAGGGTAACTCGGGTATTCTTTGTTGTTCGTGATGTCGGAGCGGGCTTGTGCGGTGGCGTGCGGCGATCGTCGGCGGTCAACGGCGGTCGGCGGCGTATTTCTGAGGTAGGGGAGATGCTGATGGTTGTGGTTTGCTATGATGGGGTTTATATAGGGTGAAGGGGGGAGGTTACAAGGAGAAGAAAGGAGGGGGTTCGGTCGGTTGTGGGGAGAGGAATCGGAGGAGGTCGGGTGAGGGAAATTACTGTAGTGGTAGTTACTTTGCTGAAGCGATAGGGCTGCAGGTGAGTTCAGGGTTTAGGGTTTGGGTTTAAACTTGGGTTTTGGGTTTAATTCGATTTGGGTTGGTTTGGTTTGGGTTTAATAATATATATATATATATATATATATATATATATATATATATATATATATATATATATATATATATATATATATATATAGCTATCTAAAAAGTAGTTGTGTACCTCAATAAAATTCCAGAAAAATATACAATACTCTAATATTAGTTGTACACCCAAAAATATATTTTATGTCCAATATTAATAATTAATTAAATACACATAAATATTAATCCATATATATATTTATTATAATTAGCTAAAAATACATATAATTCTCCCTTAATCTCAGTATTTATATAATACCAATAATAAAATAATAAAATTTAATTCTAAAAAAATTATGGTATTTACAATCTACCCAGCTTAAAAGAATTGCGTCCTTGCAATTAAGAAAATGTAACATAACCAGTCATGAAAGGTTTGCTCTAGAAGAGATGACACGGTTGCAAGACATGTTTGTTGAAGCACGACACAAAGGATAAGGGACCATGAACAAGGGAAAAATTGAGAGGAAGGGTGAGGATTTTATTCAAGCAGAACACGTAGGGAAGCAATGCAAACTTTTTTTTAGGCAATGAGAGATAAGTAACTCAAGAGTAAATGAATCTGATTAGAGCGAGGATCAACTACAGCTTCTGAAAACTTGGGTACCACTTACATTTTACTACTCTAGACCAGACTAGGTTAGGCTAGGGAATGGAACTAATATGCACATGCTAATGTATTACTAGGAATATTCGCTACTATAGCTAGCTATGATAAAATTAAATATTTCTCATATTCACTACTCCTCGAGTCCGTGCCTCCTCCACTATCATCGCAAAAGCCTATCCACATCCCTGTGGTGGTGCCCTCTACTATTGTTGGGCCTGCTGGAAGAGTATTATCTGTGATGACAAGGGTGACCTCAACTGATATCCTCTCGGTGCTAGTGGTCTGAATCCTCCATCTTCTGCCTGTGATGCTCCTGGTGCTGGATAAGCTGGTCGATGTGGCTGCTGGACTGGTCTCGGTGCTAGTAAATCTTATTAGTTTACCATCGGTGCTCCCTCTTGACGCTCAGGGCAATCCTTGGCTGAATGTTGGCTGGATCCACAAACCAAGCATAGTCCCAACTTGCGTTGGCACTCGCTCTCGCAATGACCTCGCTTGCCACAATATTGACAGGTAGGCATTGCCTACAGAGCTGCTATGGATGGCTGGTGCATGTGAGGTCTCTTTGCAGCTTCTCCCTGTGGTGCTCTAGCTGGTGCTGATATGAACGGCCATTTCAGGATGGACTCTCTCCTGGTGGCGTACTCTATGCATCGGATTGCAGCAAGGACGTCCGTATAAGAAGTAGGTGCAACAGGGCCGATTAATCTCTGTAGCTCAAAGCTAAGTCCATCAAAGAACTTCTCCGCCTTCTTCTTTTTTGTCGAAATCAGAGTAGGGACGAAGCGACTCAAACGGATAAACTCTGTATTGTACTTTTATACCGTCATGTTGCCTTGAGTGAGGCGATTAAACTTATCCTTAAGTTTCGCTCTGGCAATGGCTGTAATGTACATCTCCTGGAAGAGTCTAAAGAACTCCTCCTAAGGGACTCGGTCCGGTCCGAGCCGACTCTCCTCAGATAGCCACCAGGGATATGCATTGCCCGTCAACTAAATCCTAACGACAACATCCAACGCTCCTTCGAAAGCTCAGCTGCTTCTAATTGGTGTTGAGTGTTTGTGAGCCACTCATGAACTTTAGAGGGCTCCTCCTTGCCTGAAAAGGTACGGGGCTTCAGCTGGCAGAATTCAGTGATAGATCCCGTCGATGGTCGTCTAGCTGGTGGGTTCGCCTGCTCCGGTCCGGTCACTAGGCTGTTCCTCAAGTTGTTCGCCTGGTGTTGCTAGGCCTCTTGATGAACCTGTGTTGTGCTTGCATCATTGCATAAAAATTTGGAATATCTGCTGTCCGTCCATAGGCTGTTCCTGGTGGGGAAAACAGGCATTGGTGGAGTAAACTGTGTCGGAACCTCAAGGCATATTGATTTGCTTGATTGCTTTATTGAATGGAGGGATCTCCACTTAGTGGCGTCATCCCATAATCGTAAGTGACCACAACACCTTGTAATATACCCGCATGAGTCTCGTCGCTGGCTCGTGGATCCATTACTCTGTATAGAAAGTAAACTATGAGAGATGTACAGAGGAATCAAGGCAGGATGCAAGACAAAAAATTATTTGAAGTCGATATAGAGGTCAAGAACATATCAACAAGTGGATGAGATCCTATAATTTATCCTATCCTAATTTGCAGGCTTGCTTGGTTCCTTAGTGAAACCAAAGTAATAATAGTAGTAGACCTGCATGGGCCACCACAAAAACTATGTCACGCCCCAGTCCCAAAAGACCAAGGACTAGCCACGTGGCAATAGCCAGCAGCACAACCCCAACGGGCAAACCTAATTTAATAGACCCGTTAGAGTGCACTTAAGCTGTAATAAATATAAATATAAGACTATACCATCTATCATAGTATAATTATAATCTCATCCACAAAAAATAAACACAATCCAATATGATAGACCAGTCATTATAACAGATAAAAAGAAATAGTCCATCATCAAGTTAACATAAGAAGTGTCTCGGGGAACAACCGACACAATAAAAGAAAGAGAATATCACCAATACATATATCCATAAGTCCATATATGAAATAACAATAAGCATAGATAACTGAGTAAGTAACTGAATACTCAGAAGAAATCCTCTGGCCCAACCTCGTCCTCTGGTGCCAGTACTGCTCCAGCGTCAGCTCATGTTCCATAAACCTTGGGGTAATCCTCCTCTGCTGTACCTGGAGACATAATCCAGATCTAGGTCCTCAGGGGACATAGCAAGGTACAAGAAATACTCAAGCCAAATGAAATACAATAAATATAAAACAGATCCTCTGGGAAAGCTATGTAACCAGCTATGTGAAATACAAATTAGAGCATCACTAGTACTCAAGCTGAGACCACTACAGGCTCGGTGTCAGGGAGCCCATAGCAACAAGTAGTATCACGACTCCAGTATAAGTGCCAAAGCAAGTAGTATCATGTATTCCAGTAGTATATTATATATCATCAACTTGTATCATGTGTGTCTCTTTCCACCCAATGTAACCTCATATCTTGTGTCCATGACGTCTCATATCCATAACACGCAAGATCATGACCTCTAGCTAGTACGATGAGTAATAATGACATCTCTATATATGCAAGTCTCATGTCACGAATCCTATAAGCCTATACAGAATCACCATGAATAAATCATTCTTTCACATAAAATGGTGTCAAGTATCCTATAGTATGACGTACTTGGTAAAACAAGCGCAAAAAATATAGGATCGTAGAATCAACTCTCTAAATGATGTTACACGACTCCGCGTACGGTGTTGACACTCGAATCTTGTTCGGACGCTAAGCAGCGTCTCACGGTCCTAGGTTGAACAGGTATATCACATAAATATATATATAGAAAGAACACAAGCAAAATAATATAATAGGATCTCTGTAGGTTTGGCAAGGTACACTTGCCTGGGTTCTGAACTCCGTCAGTTGCTCCTGTAAAAATAGAATCTCCAAGTACGCCTCCGAATGCTGTAAGAAATATTATAATTTCTCTCAGAATACTTGAAATAGCTAGGATTGACTACACATAAGTCCAATTTAGACACAGGGACATAATTGACAATTTTTGGTCAAAGTGGGGTCCACATGTGGCCCACTTCGCACCGAAAAATGTGCCAAAGATAATGTTCTCTAAATTTGTCAAACTTAGTATCTACGAGTCCAAAATGATGATACGAACCCAACGGAACCTCCAGAACTGGATTTCGATGAGTCGGTCACAGAATTACCCGTCAAGTAAAACCGTGGGGCCTGCGAAACGGTATTTCGTCAACGTTTTCAGAACCGAACAAAACTTGGGTCACAGGACCAGCGTAACATTGTGAATCTGTTGGTGCAAGTTTCATTACGAAATGATAAGCACACATAAAATTATGACAAGAGTCAGAACAAGCTGATACGGTGCTTTTCGACGGATACGCGTTGATTTCGGTGTGCACGCACATCCAAATCAACTTTTGCGAAATCCCACATATCCGCGTTGACGATATGCACCTTTCGGTACAATTCACACCCAACGAAGTTGTCTCGTTTAGCGAAACGTACCCCGTATCAAGAAAATTCAAGTTTAAGAAATTAAGTTTTTGACGGATTTCAACAACAAATAAATCACAGCATACAACAAATTAAAATAAACTAATTGAAGAGATTAAAACTCGGTTATGTTGTCTAATTTACTGTTCAAGTAGAATTTTAACATTGTGTACCGTTATGAAGATAATGGGACTCAAACACGCGCACCAGGGACAGTTTTTGATCTAATAACTGGGTTATTTTTTTGATTTATGTCATGATTTGCGATCGACACATGACATGATAAGCTAAACTAAGTATACAGGGTTCATGGGGGTCATGTGGTCTTTACATAAGATTTGATGGTTCACTGTTTGGATTACTGTGCAAGGAGAAACAAGGGAGGGAAGAAGGGTACCTCGAGTAGTCTCTGTTGTTCGTGATGTCAGAGCGGTCTTGTACTGCAGTGTGCGACGATCATCGAGGTCAATGGCGGTTGGCGACATGCTTCTGAGGTAGGGGAGATGCTGGTGGTTATGGTCGGCTATGATGGAGTTTATATAGGGTGAATGGGGGAGGTTACAGGGAGAGGAAAGGAGGGGGTTCGACCAGTTGTGGAGAGAGGAATCAGAGGAGGTCGGGTGAGGGAAATTACTGTAGCGGTAGTTACTTTGCTGAAGCGGTAGGTGTGCGGGTGAGTTCAGGGTTTAGGGTTTGGGTTTAAACTTGGGTTTCGGGTTTGATTCGGTTTGGGTTAGTTTGGTTTGGGTTTAATAATTAATCTATATATATATATATATATATATATAGTTTTGTACCTCAATAAAATTCCAGAAAACCTATAATACTCTAATATTAGTTGTACACCCAAAAATATATTTTATGTGCAATATTAATAATTAATTAAATACACATAAATATTAATCCATGTATATATATTTATTATAATTAGCTAAAAATATAGAAAATTCTTCCTTAATCTCAGTAATCACATAATACCAATAATAAAATAATAAAATTTAATTCTAAAAAATTAGGGTGTTTACAAAACCTGGGGGACTTCCTAACAAGTTCACTGCCCCCTCTTCCGGGACATCCTTCTCTGTGGCCACGTCCACGGTCCTCAAGGGAGAGGCAAGGCCTACAAAATCAGAACAATAAATAATTAACTTGACTAGGAGAATTGAAAGGCAGAAAAGTCCTGATCTTGTGAAGTTGAAAAATAACCTACCAAAGGAAGACAACACGTGTTGTGGCTCGTCCAGTGTTGTCATAGCCTCCTCTATGGCTTCCATGGCTTCCACAGATATGTGCTCCAAAGGGGTATATGGTTGCTCCGTGAAAGCCACACCCAAGCCCTGAGCTCTCGAGATCTCAGGTATCAGCTTCGAGGCACCCACGGTGGACTCCAAGGAGGATCTCTCTTCCAGTACAGCGTAAGAAACCACCGAAGCGGCAGTCCGCCAAGGACGCCCCCCTCTCCTGTGGCTGCAAATCGTCAAACATACCAGAATATAAAGAACCGGGCACAATCAGAATAAGAGGAGGCACAATTACCGCTGTAGTATCTAATGATGGCTCTGCTTTTGAAGCCGCTGGCGTAGCATGTCCTACATCTTTGCTCCCAGTCCCTCTTGCAGGGGACTTCAGTTTTGCCGTCGGTTCTAGCTCTGGGTCTACAACCGTCTTCGCCCTCTTAGAGGCGACCTCGAGCAGACGATCATCCAGAGCGAAGGCGACCTAGATTTAGTGATAGGGTTAGGATTTAGGCGAAGGCGACCACGATTTAGTATTAAGGTTCCGATGGAGACGTCGATATCCAAGAAGTCCAGGCATTAGATGAGAAATATTAAAGTAGAATAAAGTTGTAAAAAAAAACTGTCACAAGTCTAGGTTTAACGCACATATTGCTTTCAACAGAACTTGAGGGATGCATTCAAAATTCAGGCACCACTTAGGCCATCTCCAACTCATCCTCAAAAGTTTTCTCAATTTGAGAACTCAAAAAAGAATATTCCTATAATATGCTATCCTCAAAATTGTACATCTCCAAACCATCAATCCTCAAATAACAAACAATTATTATTTATTTCTACATAAATTCATTTTTTACAAATATTTAATATAATCATATACATTAATATTATATTATTAATATTATTTATCGAGATAATATTATATTATTTAATATTATTTTAAATTTTGATGTACGTGTTTATGTTTTTTAATATAACAATAACGTTATATTATTTAATATTATTGGTTGCATTATTTTAAATTTTAATGTATTTGTTTATATTTTTTAATATAACATTAATGTTATATTAAATTTTAATTTTAGAAATTTTAATAATATTCTATTAATTTTTGTCAAATTATTTAAATATTATTTTATTAATCAAATGAATCTAATAAAAATTACTAATAACAAATATATTCGGTATTAGATTCTATTTGAAAATCTTAATAAGAATATTTTAATAATATAATTATTATATTATTTAGAATTATAAATGAGAAAATATGGTAAGTTAATTAAGTTTAGTATTTAACATATGTAAAATATATTAGTAATTAACTAAAACTTGGAGGGCAAAAATGATCATGAATAGTAAATTTAGAATTTTGAAAATTTTTCTCTCTCTTACAAATTTGAAGAGGGAGTTCTTCCCTCAAAAAATTTAAAAAAAATTCTTCATTTTGAGATAGGGTTAGAGATAAATTTTAAGAAAAAAAATTATCGATCCTCTTACCCTGCTGTTGTCGTAGAGGAACGATAAGTTCCGGCCAGAATAATGGCTACCCATCGAACATTTGCATATTCTGACGTCTACAACTTTCATGCTCTTGCAATATTTGTAAACAATTTAGAAGATTCTGACCCATCTTCTCCTTAAGTATTTGTATTGTCCTTTCCTTATTTTCCATCAATAAAGAAATTTTGTTTTACCTTAGTGATACTTTTAAATCGAGATCCATTGAATATATGTCTACTTCAGAGGTATTATGGACATAGCAGAATAACTTTGTGGGAGAATTTGGTAGATTTATCACTCAAGGCATACTCATACTGAGTACAAATGATAAATTTTACGGGGTATAATACTATCAAAGGTGATATGGACGTGATAGCTCACTAGTTTATTCCACTGGGGAAGAGAAGAAAGAGTAGTTCAAGGGTGAACTATTGTCTTCTCTTTAGGGGATAGTAAATGGAACATGATCCAGGAGTAATATGGACATGAATCACATTACACTTATTGACTGGTGAATAAACATATAAGATTACTCCCAACCCAACTGGAGATTATGTATTTGATATCCTTAAAAAAAAACTGGGCTTTAAGAATGGAATATCTTTGTTGGAAATAATCGTTTAGGTGATCTCAACAGGAGTGTTCCATTGGATCTGAGTATTGTCCTACTGGAAACTTTGAGGAACCATTACCAATTTCTTATTCAAGAATGAATATAGGTAATAGTTCGAGAGGCCGTGTAGGCTACAAGTTGTTGGGGATTAAAGATGTATTTGATGTACATCTTATTTTTAATCTGCTGGAGATGGAGAAGAATATGTCATGCTTAGACATAATACTTCTTAAAGAATTTGTTTTTGATAGACATTATTATCAAATAACCATTAGACTTAGCGAGCCTGTAGGCTCCATTGGAGAATACTGTCTCCACCACATAAGGACCTTCCCATTTAGCTTAGAATTTACCTTTGCTCTTATGGGTTGTGATCATAGGTCTCCTTACTACAAGGACTAATTCACCGACCTGGAATATTCTTTCCTTGACCTTTCGATTAAAAGCTCTGGAATTACATGCCTGGTATAGTTCAATATGATATTGAACGTGCATGCACTTTTTATCCAATGCTTCTAATTCTTACAGGCGCAATTGATCATTATTCTCTACTATTAGCTCATTAGCAATGTCTATTCTAAGAGAAGGTATCTCGATTTTGAGCAAAAAAATTGCCTTGCATCCGTAGACCACAGAGAATGACGTACAACCAGTTGGAGTTTGAACTGTTGTACGATAAGCCCATAAACACTCCCCGGTTTTCTTATTCTAATTGTGTTTAATGGATGAGATAAACTTTTTAAGAAGCTTGATTATGGTTTTGTTGAAGGCTTTCGCTAAGCCATTGGCTCCTGGATTATAGGTCGTAGATACTACATTCTGGATTTGATTCTTGTCACAGAATCGATAAAATACTTGACTGGCGAATTATTATTATCCTTCGGGGTACACCAAAACGATAAATAATATGGTGTTTGACGAAGTTAATTATATTGGATGTCTTAACTTCGATGAGCGGGACTGCTTCTGCCCATTTGGAGAAGTAATCGGTTATTGCAAGAAAAAATCGATGTCCTCTAGAAGAAGATGGGCTGATTGAACCAATAATATCCATTCTCCAAGCTTCAAAAGGCAAGAAGACAGTTGTATGGTGTAAGAACTCTGTTGGTTGGTAGATAAAATTAGCATAGTCTTGGCATAACATGCATTTATGAGCATAATCTATGGCATCTGCCACCATGGTGGGCCAATAATAATTCAGTCTCTTGAGGCACTCTTGTAATTTAGGACCTGGTTGATGTGCGCCATAAATACCATCATGAGCTTCACGTAGTGATTATCTAGCTTCAGGGTTGGAAAGACAACGTAGCAGCAATCCCTCATAAGAATGACGGTATAATATTTTAGATGAGGCGTCATAGTAGAATCAGAGTTAACGTCTTTTAATAAAAGTGGCTTCTTTCGGATTTTCTGAAAGAATCCCATAAAAAGCATAGTCTATAAAAGGGTCTCTCCAATATTTATCCATGGAGGTTGACTTTATGACGTAACTCTGTTTAACATTCAAGATATTTTTTGTACAGAATAATTCTTGTCCTGTTAGCATAATTGATTATCGTCTCTTTTGGGGAACGACCAACGATGTTGCTAAGTCGACCAAAGCATCTGCTTCCTATTTTGTAACTGAGATATATGTTCGATGAAGAATCCTTTGAAAGTAAAAGTCAGTTCAATTGCTGCTTGATGATAAGGGATGAGATATTCATGTCGAACCTCGTACTCTCCCCTGATCTGATTGACTATCAGCTTAGAATCTCTGTAGGCTTTAATATATTCTATGTCCAATTCTTTAGTTAATTGGAGACCAATGAGTAGAGCATTGTATTCTACCACATTATTGGAACATGGTTCACTGAGAGAATATGATCAATAAATGAGTAGTTTGTCAGGGGATACTAGGACTATACCAACTCCAGCTACTATATTGCCTTTGGGTCCTATTCTTGATGCGCCATCAAAGAATAGTTGCCAGGTGTCATCTCCCATAACCATATTAGACTCTAAGACTTTATTTGGGATGTCATCGTACAGTTTAGAAGTTTTCGGTACATGATGAGCTGCCAGGAAGTCAGTTAGCGCTTGACCCTTCACTGCTTTTTGTGGGACATATACCATGTCATAAGGTGATAACAATATTGTCTATGTGGCTAACCGAGAATTAAGTTTACTCGGCTTAGTCATCAATAGCCAAAGAAGATTTACTCTGTATATGACCTGAATGGTTTGACCTGATACGTAATGTCGTGTCTCCTGAATAACAAACATCAAGGCGATGCATTCTTTTTCAACCGGATTGTATTGATGTTCAGTTCCGACCATCAGGCGACTGAGATAATAGATTGAATATTCATGGCCTTTGTTACTCTTTCATACAAGAAGAACTCCTAGGGAGTGATCCATTGCTCGAACATACAGCAAAAAGGGTTTACCCACGATCGAAGACACGAGAACTGGCAGATTTGTTAAATATCATTTGATGTTGTCGAATGCTTGTTGACATGCTCCATTCCAAACAAAGGATACATATTTCTTAATTAACTGAATGAAGGGTCGGCATCGTCCCGAGAGATTTAAGACGAATCTCCTAATGTATGTCAGACAGCCTTGCAGACCACGAAGTTCTTTAAGATTACGTGGAGGTTGCATTTCAAGGATAGCTTTAATTTTATCGGGCTCAATGTGAATACCTTTAGAAGTTATAACAAATCCGAGGAACTTGCCACTGAAGACTCCTAGAAAGGATTTAGTTGGATTCATCTTCGATTGGTGATGGCGTATCAATTTGAACTCAGTCTTCAAATCTTGAAGGTGATTATCTTTAAGACGACTTTTGACAGCAATATCATCAACGTAGCATTTTATTATTTTTCGTAAATAATTATGGAAAATTATACTCATGCCTCGTTGATACGTTGCACCCGCATTCTTCAAGCCGAAGGGCATGACTGTATAACAGTAAACTCCCAATTGTGTATGAAAAGAAGTATATTTTTTGTCATCAGGTGACATGTTAATTTGATTGTATCCAGAGAACCCATCCATGAAGGACATACGTTCAAATTTGTATGTATTATCGATCATGACGTCTATGATAGGAAGAGAAAATTTATCTTTTGGACAGGCCAAGTTCATATCTCGATAATCTACACAGACTCGGATCTTTCTATTTTTATGACTAGAACGACATTGGCTACCCACTCGAGATGTTGCTCTTCTCGAACGAAACCACATTCTAGGAGTTTTTTGACTTCTGCTTCAATTGCATCCATCATATCCGAACAGAATCGTCATTGTTGTTGTTTTACTGGTTTAGCATTCGAAAGGATATTGAGCTTGTGTATGGCTATTTGAGGATCTAGCCTAAGCATATCCATGTAACTCCAGGCGAAGTTATCGATATACTCCTTTATTAGCGGGAGTAAAACTTGTTGATCTTCTTCAGGAAGATTCTTGCTAATAAAAATTAGTCTTGGAGAAGATTCTTCTTCTACATCAATTTGGACTATTTTATCCTCTGTAGGTGGTCCATGTTGCTCAAACAGAAGCTCCTATTGAGTATCCATTTGTTGTGCCCATAGATCATTCTCGAATAATTCTAATAGTTCAGCGTATTTATCATCTGGGACAGTTAACACCATATTTACAGAGAAATCCTGTTTTAATACGTCACCCATGCTTTCGTCAGAATTCTACAATAATGAGTCAGAGGAATAAGAATGCTTCTCTTCTTCTGATTATGAACTTTTAAGACTTGTGTGGTGTAATGTATCCCAAACCACAACCATTACGTTTGTAGCATATTTTCGGCTTGCCTTTTTAAGAGCAATGACGTATAAGAGTTCGTATGCCTTTTCCATAATTTAGTCACAAACCAGATTTTATGTTGTAGCTCATCCTTTACATAATGTTCTTGACTGGTTGTCTATAACGATACGGTTGTATCTTTCCAATATCCTCGTCAGAGTCATTAGTCTGCATGCCTCTTTTATTTATAGCTTTGCCAAAAATTATTTGACATTGCTTGTTCTGTCTTGCTAGGACTATGAAGTATGCATCCTCATATTATTCATGTAATGAACTATATTGAAATGGAGATGTTACGGGTATGGACAGCGGTTCATGGATATGAAGAGCCTCCAAGAATTTCTCCGCAAAGGATTCAACATCAATGTAGTGTGAAGTAGTCTTCTTTATTCATGAAATACAATATTTCTTTATCTTCCACATAGTCAGCAGAATCTTCAGCCTTGACAGGAGGCTTGGCAAGATTGATGACTAGGGGTTGATTCACTGATGTTGGTTGCTTGTTACGACGAAGGTCGATAACAAGGGGCTTTTCTCCAGTGTTTGTTGTTCATTGCATCAAAGGTTGATGACCAATGGAGGTGATTTGTGTAGGTTGATGTCGAGAGGCTTCGAAGGAGTTGGACGAGTAGTACGCCCTTTGACTCAGATTATCAAAGGCTCTTCTTTTGGGGTATCTTCAGCTTCATCACTAGCTTATTTAGCTTCTTCTTTCATATACTCCAGTGTATAAAGTACAGAGTTAGTAAAGTAGGCTTCGAAACCTTTGAATGGGTTGAGGTCAGCTACCTTTGTTTTGGCTTCTCCCCTACTGTTCACATATTTGAAGCATTTATATAGAGTAGAGGGCACAATTTTATGCTCATGTATCCATGGCCGTTCCAGCAAAATATTGTAGTATACATCAGAGTCAATCACATAGCATGTGACTTCAATACGTAGATCGCCTATCTGAATTTTTATGCGTATCTTGTAATGACCTATTCCGCTCAAGCGGATAACCAATTAAAATAGCATAAGTGCAATAACCCAAACCGCTTTGATCAGCGAGAAGATTCGTATGAGGCAAAGGATTTCCAGACTTGGTCCTTTAGGAGTTCAGACTTAGACTTTCAAATGCTCGCTCGAAGTATCGCTTGACCGAGGCGAATCATCTCTAAGGTAGGTGGCTACGATAAACTTGTCTTTGCCTAGCCAGCATACTTAAAATATGGACGATACATGCAAGTCGCTAGGTGAATAACCTCTTGCATGCTAATAAAGAATACAATGCACCTAGCTAAGGGAATAATCACATCTTGTATTGCTTGTGTTAGAACATGGAAATAAAACTTGGCTTATATGGACCCATGCAAGTTAACTTAGCTTCATACAAGTAGACCCCGCTATGCCTCGATTAGATCATTATGGACCCTTCATAATGTACTTCTTCACTTGTTTACACTGTACGCCTTATGGATTATGTCGTTCCATATGTCCCTATACGGCTTTACTCCTCATACTACCCCTTAGACCCATGCTAACATAAATGCTTATGTTTTATATAAATGCATGCTTGCTTGCTTACATTCTAAGTTGTACTAGTTTGCCTTATTTCAATGCTTGTCACATAAATTATGCCACGACCCCGGTAACACTATCTTGTCTTGCATTCATCTAAGTTTTTTAAAAGACTATTGGATAGTCGTTCCGTGTAAATATGAACCTGAAAGTATCCAGGGCCGTTAGGTCGCCAAGGCAATTCCCGAACCAAGGGATTTTATCATGTCAAGTAAAGCAAGAATCATGGCTCATGGAGCAAGACTCATTCAGGTATTCAGATCCTTGGTAATCTCTCTCGAGCGGACGAGATGGTATATGCGCCCTTATTGCTACACCCATCTCCTCCCAATAGACTACACATCATCCAATGGCTAAGTGAATCAAGAATTAACATGTCATGTCATAAATCCCATGAATCTGAAACCCAGGACTTGCATGGTCATGGATAACACGTGCACGAGGTATCGTGGATTCCTCGGACGATCGTCGGGCATCGGTATCGTGCCGGCCTGGGAGGAATCATATGGGGACTCCTCGAGCTTTGGCAGGATGGTGTATGTGCCTCGAGTTTTTAGCGCTACACCATCATCGTCAAAATAGTCTGGGTCTCTCCAGTTCCGGTGGGATGGTGCGTGCCTCGAGTTTTTAGCGCTATACCCATGTCCGTCAAAAGACTCGTCCAAACGGCTTATAGCACCAGCAACCCTCCTGTTCATATAGATAATTCATCCTCACTTAGTGGCAATTTGCGTGCGAGATATCATATCGCATCCTAGAAAATCTGAGCGAACATGAATATAACACACTTGTACATATTGAACACTTGGACATCTTCTGCAACACACCTGAACATCCGTGTAACTCGTGCACCTGAAACATAATCTCGCTCATAAAACTCGTATTTGCTTATGCAATTGACTTGGGTTTCATATATATACATTTGTGCTTGATTTAACTTGGTTTTATTATTGTAAAGGAAAGAAAGAATGGTAAGTTGGTAAGTCTCGTCGTGTTAATCTTATATCGTACGGCACACTGTCACACGAGTTAGGCTACTCATTATGCCATGAAACTGATCCTAAGGCAAGAGTAGAAAGATAAATTGATAAATGGTGCACAAAACCTATATAACATGTTTAGATTTGTCGAGAGGGTGAGAAGTCTCCCTACCAGTGCATTCATGTACTGATAATCTACCAGATTTCTTGCAGGGTACGAGAGAACCTCGTTCTGTGTGGAAACCCCCTCGTGCATGCTAAGGCGTGGAGTTCTCTCTGGATCCTTGGAACGTTGCATCTGGAGCTGAAGCACATATACAAGACATAATGTTGGAACATCGCCTATGCATCATTCCATAATTGTAGCCACTTGGCATGCTTTTATTGTTGAGAGAGAGAGAGAGAGAGGGCTTGAGCGACTTGTAATCTTGGCCTAGCGCCATTTGTAATACTTATGCAACATCATTAAAGTACTTATTTTACTTCCACACTTGTGTTATTCAATGCTTCCGCTATTGACGACTCTGTGAACTTGTTACCAATCGCCTGTTCATTTCTTATTCCACTGTATTCGGACTATCTGTGCGACTTTGTGGCTTAGTCATTTAACATATGTTCGAATCATGGCCTTGCACGGGCACAGCTTGTGCTCGTACGACATCACATCCAGATGGGAAAGATCGTCCCACAGGAGTACTGGCACGGTGATTCGCGCCTAGCGGGAACGGCCGATTACCTACGGGAGATCGGGGCATGACATATTGGTATCAAAGCATCAGCTTTACGTCTTTGGACTTCTTATCGATTTTTTCAGTTTTGAAAGCTCGTTCAAGGGTTATGTGCATACTCTCTCTCTCATTGACCTATTGGGATGTTCCATACAATAAGTCTAAATACTTTTAAAAGTTGCATGTGATTGATATGATTGCTTGTACTGGATAGTTATGCAAAGACCCTTGTTTCGACCTGTATTAGACTTTATGGGAATAGACTCGTGCTAGAATTTATAAGTTATATGCAAACCCGAATACCTATATGTGATTACCCAGCTGGTTAGTGTGCGAGATGGAATATCGTTCAGACGGTTAGCTATGCACACAACCTTTCGGCTAAGTTGAGTTGAGTATCGTACGCCAAGACCCTTTTGGTGCGATCTAGTTTGAAAGCGAGATTGGGATATCATTCAGATAAGGATAAGTCAGACTTAGAATGCAACCGATAGAAATATTATCATATCATCGCTAAGGCAAATATAGAGATTGTGCTTAAAATTTGAGAAATATTTTGGACGGTATTTCATGTCGGAAGATACAAATCAAATATGGTTTGCTTGAATGATTATCAACAAGAATATATACGAGACTAAGATTTATCAGGCGACGCTTAGGTATCGTGCAGGAATTCTAAGGAACGACTTGGTGAATATGCTAGCGAGTGATGCGAACACGATTGAAGATTTAATTGGGTGACTCGATTCCTGGGTGGTGTATGGATCATTTTAGAATTATTCAAATGAATTCATAGGTCTCATACGATAGTTAGTTTGAACGATTGAGATGGTATTGAACAAAGTGATAAGGCTTATATCGAATTGGGATTCAAGGTAACTGAATCAATATCTTGGTCAAAGGAAACTTGGTAGAAACTTGATGGATCGTGTGAGCGATTTTGAATTGAATCAAATGGATTAAAACTTGAGTGGGATATCGCTCGATAGAAGTTAGCCCGAGAATGGATATTATGATTTCAAATTAATCGACTTGGCATAGTATCGATATTTGGAAGATATTACGGATTGATAAAAGTAAAGGAATATTATGGTTCGATGAAAGAGGTAAGTGATAACGGATTCGATCTGGAGTTTGGAAGAATGATCTTGAATATAGTTTGAAATATAGCCTTTGAAAGATAGCCTTCAACAATCAGTCCCGGCTGAGAACGATTATCCTACGAGATCGCTGGCATGATAATTTCACGTTCGAAGGGGATAATCAAACTCACGGGAACATATTCGGTAATTATTCAAATAAACTCGATGAATAGAACGTATCAAAGGTGGATAGACTTTGACTTAAGTATTGAACTTAGTTATTTGAGAAATACGAGAAGTAAGACTATGAATTTATCAAACGATATAACTGAAGTTGGAAAATTTGGCTAGACAAATTATTATCATGGCATGAACGGACATGACTTGAAAGATTTTATATATCTTGGATAGAGCAAAGTGTAATGATAATGAGTCTCGGTCGTTTTGATGATAATCATAACGTTCGATGTTCTTGTCTTGTGCGAGCGTAACTCTATGCTTATACATACGTCACGTACAAATTATGATGATTATCCAGTGAGAGCATTGGTGTGGTGATCTCACGTCCAGCGAGGATGATCAAACTTATGGGAGACCAGAGCGTGATAACTAAAGGATCATCTTGACTTATGGTTCGATACGATAAGACAAATTTGAGAATATAAGTGAATCAAAAGTATTTCAAGGATGAGTTAGCCTAGAACCTGGAGTATGACACGCTTGATAGTTTCGTGAACGGATACATGAATCTTGTTGGACGACTTAGAGTTTATGATTGAGATCGGTGTTTTAAAATTTAATCATGGCTGGTGGTCTAGACTTATAATAGACAAGTGGATTCTATCAAAATATACTTGAGGAGATAGACTATGCGAATTGCTAGACTTGCCATATGACATAGATATATCATGAATTTGACTGAACGAAGTCAAACCACGTACAAACGGACGTATTAATATGAGTAGGATGATCTGTGCTCGATATTTAGAAATTGGAGTAAAACGAGCTTGGGTAGAATCTTCTGTGCAAACGAACAATGGTTTGACTTTAGGAATTGGGGCGAACATCGTACGATAAATTTGCACGACGAATCGTGTGCTTTAACTTGTATCTATGACCTTATGAGCTGACCTAGTAATTAGACAGACGACCATGTGCCGAGTGAAAGAACTTGTGTGACCGACTTTAGAATATTGCTTGAGCAAGCCATAGAACTGGGACAACAAGACTTAGAGTTATACTTAGAACGGTAAGTGTGTGCTATGTTTGACACAAATAAAATATATGATAAGACATGGACGCTAGTCGATTGATCGGATAGATCGTGCTTAACGGTAGTACAATGCTTAATTTTTTTGTGTGGGATTGGAAATAACTTAGAATTTTACTGACCCAATTGGAGGTATAATCGTGATTTTTAAGATGAGAAACCCTAAGATTTTTGCAAGTAGCTTATCCGTCTTCACTATCGCTAAGTTTGTTAGAATGCATATATTTGAGGGATGCCTTGAACGTGTGCATAATCCAAGACCCAGTGATATGTTGAACTAGAGTGCAAAGACTTTCCTATCACTAAGTTGGTTGACATGCATATGTTTGAGGGACGCTTTAAATATGTGCACGATCCAGACTCACGATATGCTGATCTCGAATGCTAGTACAAGTGAATATGTTAGATTCGTATGGACGAGTATAATGACTTGGATAAGTTTGCCTCAACCATAGATCATCATTCAATATGGATTATAAGGTACCCCATGTTAAGCGATATATGTTTCGTGCTAAGGTACAGTAGAGACAGAATCAGAGCTTGGATTGAATAATAGAGTCATTCAATAAGACAGACCCAATATACACGCGATACGGTATAAGGAACAAGTAGGAAATTATGTTCGAACGGATCTAGAGATACCGATTGCAATGCTTGAGATAGATTCGATAGTTGTGATAGAGCGGTTTGCACTCAGGAAGTCTCGAGGATGAGACTTTTTTTGAGTGGTGTATAATGTAACGACCTGTTCCGCTCAAGCGGATAGCCGATTCAAACGACCTAAGTGCAACGACCCGAACTGCTTTGCTCAGCGAGAAGACTCGTTTGAGATAAAGGATTTCCAGACTTGGCCCTTCAGGAGTTCAGACTTATACTTTCAAAAGCTCACTCAGAGTATCGTTTGACCGAGATGAATTATCGCTAAGGTGGGTGGCTACGATAAACTTATCTTTGCCTAGCCAACACACATAAATATGGACGATACATGCTAGTCACTAGGTGAATCACCCATTGTATGCTAATAAAGAATACAATGCACCAAGCTATGGGAATAATCCCATCTTGTATTGCTTGTGTTAGAACATGGAAAAAAATTTGGCTTATATGGACCCTCGCATGCTAACTTAGCTTCGTGCAAGTAGACCCCGCTATGCCTCGGGTAGATCATTATGGACCCTTCGTAATGTACTGTTTTACTTGTTTATACTGCACGCCTTATGGATTATGTCGCTCGATATGTTCCTGTACGGCTTTACTCCTCGTACTATCCCTTAGACCCGTACTAACGTAAATTCTTATGTTTCATATAAATGCATGCTTGCTTGCTTACATGCTAACTTATACTCGTTTGCCTCATTTCAATGCTTGTCACATAAATTATGCCACGACCCCGGTAACACTATCTTGTCTTGTATTCATCTAAGTTTCCCGAAAGACTATCGGATAGTAGTTCCGTATAAGTATGAACTTGAAAGTATCCAGGACCATTAGGTCGCTAAGGCAATTCTCGAACCAGGGGATTTTATCATGTCAAGTAAAGCAAGAATCACAGCTCATGGAGCAAGACTCATTCAGGTATTCGGATTCTTGGTAATCTCTCTCGAGCGGGAGAGATGGTGTATGCACCCTTATTGCTACACTCATCTCCTTCCAAGAATTAACATATTATGTCACGAATCACGTAAATCTGAAATCCAAGACTTGCATGGTCACAGAAAACTCGTGCACGAGGTATCGTGGATTCCTTAAACGAACGCCGGGGCACCGAGATCGTGCCGTCCTGGAAGGAATCATATGGGAACTCCTCGAACTTTGGTGGGATGGTGTCTGTACCTCAAGTTTTTAGCCCTACACCATCACCGTCAAAAGAGTTTGGGTCTCTCCTGTTCCGTAGGAATGGTGCATGCCTCGAGTTTTTAGCGCTATACCCATCTCCGTCAAAAGACTCGTCCAAATGGCTTGTAGCGCCAACGACCCTCCTGTTCATATAGATAAGTCATCATTGCCTAGCGGCAATCCACGTATGAGACATCGTATAGCATCCTGGAATACCTGAACGAACATGAGTATAACATACTTATACATATTGAACACTTGAACATCTTCTGCAACACACCTGAACATCCGTGTAACTCGTATACCTGAAACATAACCTCGCTCATGACACTCGTGTTTGCTTATAAAATTGACTTGGATTTTATATATATATATTCGTGCTTGGTTTAACTAGGTTTTATCATTAGACAGGGAAGGAAGAATGGTAAGTTGGTGAGTCTCGCCGTGTTACTCTTATATCGTACGGCGTACTGCCACACGAGTTAGGCTATTCATTATGCCATAAAACTGATCCTAAGATAAGACTAGAAAGATAACTTAATAGATTGTGCACGAAACTTATATAACGTGTTTGGATTTGTTGAGCCAGCGAGAAGCCTCCCCACCATTGCATTTATGTACTGATAATCCACCAGATTGCTTGTAGGGTATTCTCTCGTTCGGTACGAAAACTCCTTCTTGTGTGCTAAGGCATTGAATTCGCTCTGGAGCCTTGGAATGTTGCATCTGAAGATGAAGCACATATACAAGATATAATGTTGGAATATCGCCTATGCATTATTCCATAATTGTATCCGCTTGGCACGCTTTTATTGTTCCAAGAGAGAGGGCTTGAGCGACTTGTAATATCGGTCTAGCACCGCTTGTAATACTTATGCAACATCAATAAAGTGCTTGTTTTACTTCCATACTTGTGTTATTCAATGCTTCTGCTATTGATAACTCGATGAACTTGATACCAATCGCCTTTTCATTTCTTATTCTGCTGCATTCGGACTATATGTGCGACTCTGTAGCTTAGTTATGTTACCGCCTGTTTGGATCATGGCCTTGCACGGGCGCATCTTGTGCTCATGCGATATCACGTCCAGATGGGAAAGATCATCCTGCGGGAGAGCTGGTACGGTGATTCACACCTAGCGAGGACGGCTGATTACCTGCGGTAGATCGGGGCATAACATACTGAGCAAAGCGGTTTGGGTCGTTGCACTTGTGTCGTTTGAATCGGTTGTATGCTTGAGCGGAACTAGTCGTTACATATTCTTTCCACCGGTTTAATCCTTCTAGCGTTGAAGCCTAGAATGGTAGTGCTAGTAGTAGACATATTGTGCATTGGTATCTTTAATCCTCTCAGTAGGCTTTTAGGAATGATGTTGAGTGATGAACCAAGGTCGATGTTAATCCAGTTCACCTTAATAGATCCGATGTAACCGATATAATAAAGAGGTATGTCATTTTGGTTATCTTTGAGTAACATGTCATCTTACATGAAGGTGATGTTAGGAATTTTTTCGATCATATTGTGACATTGAGGACACGCTAATGGCTCTTCATCAGGAGTCTTGAGTTGAGCTAATCATGAGTCTGCATGTATCAGATCTTCGCTGAAAGCTTCACGAGTCTCCATCGACAAACGAAGTAACTCGAATATAGAAAGTCGAACTGGGATATGGGCTAGTTGTGCCAATATGTCAAAATTGTAGGACTTTTAAAGTCCTTGAGGCACATCCTTCTCCAAGGATTTGTCGAAGCATGCTTCTTTTTGCTTCCTTTTCTCTGTTGTAGTAGGCTTCGAAGGACCAGGTTCGGTTGTGACCAAAGCAATAGGAGTTGGCAAATTAGGAAGAGTATCAGGAACATCTTTCGGGACAGATTCGTAAGTTTTATGATAATCTTTGCCAGACCTGGTACCATTCATGGCTTCTTCTTCGGACATTTGAGAAAGAAGCACCATGTTGCAAGTTTGAGTTTCTTTCTATCATGCCTCTGTTTGGAATGAGTCTGTGGGCTAGTTTTATCGTAACCCAATCCACTACTGAATTTGTTGGAATATCCTTAGAGTTATAGAGGAATATGTTGCCCCTTGCCAAAGTTCAAACAATCAGCTTTCTGGAAGTCGTACCCCATGTTTTGCATCAAGCGTACAGATTATCGGCTGTATTGATAAAATTGGGGATGATCCTCCTCAAGCATTTGAGTTCAGGTCCTCCTCAAGCATTTGAGTTCAGGTCGATGCTCTAATTGTTGTAGCAGGAAGAGGATAAATTTGTGTAGGAATACCTTCATAAGCAATGAAGATTTGGTGTACCCTATACAGCTAAACACTGCCAATCATGGACCATTGCCGGTGTGTCAAGCGAAGCTTGCTGTCATGCCCCGCTCCCAGAATACGGCAAGCCAAGTACATAATATCATCTCCAAGCTACACGACATACGAATATTGTAATATTCATCCTCGCGATTGTCGCATGTAAGGTTCTAGGATGGGTGTATTACATGTCACAACTTGCTTAATACAATAAATAATAATTTTTGATAAAGAACATTCTAAACTATAATTAGAAAATGGACTATTCTACCTAATTACAAATTTTGTCCCAATATACATTATAACCCATTTATACCTTAATACATGATGAGAATAAATTTTGGTTTCAACTCAATCGTTTTCCATTGTGACAACTCATTCTTGTCCTCTAGCCTCTTGTCAAGCTACAACAGTAGATTCCTTTAAAATATTTCTACAAAATCTAGTGAACAATACTAGGTCGTCAAACGACATGCAAGCCCTTAGTCAAGAACGGAGAAAATAAATGAAATAATATGAGAATCTGAAAATGATTGGATTCTTGAAAGTTAATAATAAAGAAATAAAATAATAAATTTCTTATACCAATTTAAATGAAATTATGAAGTAGGATGTTCCAACTTTTATAACGTAATCCTAAATCAGAGGATTCCAACTCTTATTAAACCCTTTTCTTCTTAGTGTCCAAATCATAATTCAAAATCACATTCACAATTACAAATAATTTTCCTATTTGCAAATACAATTGGGAGAACGTTTTTGGATCACCATCAACACCTATTGTCTCAGCAATAATCCCATATACTCAGGATCAGGTAATTTTCTGGCGGACGATGCTTATATTTCAGTCCTACAGATATCATGATATCATTATATCACTATAATAACCATTGAATCAAAAAATATGATAACCACATGATATAAACAATTGTCGAATCTCTTCTTTATTTCAGAGAATTCGGATCATGTGATAATAAAATTAATTGTCGAATATCTTGAACTTTTCCAAGAATTCAGAATATAGGTCAACGTTGGACATATAAAATTATCGAATTTGATCTCTTTCAAAATTTGGATCCAATGGAAAATAAGTGAGCTAAGTCTCACCTCGGTCATCGTATGGCCATACGTATGCCGGAACTATTGATCAGCATTACCTTTTAAAATAATTGATATTGCAAAGAGTTCGATGGTGGGATCCAAATGTTCTCTCCCATCCCAATATAATTCTATTACAATCATTCCTATCTAACAATCAAATTAAGTTGGGTTATTATTAGTTCCATTTTCGTATCTCGGCTTGTGTGTCAGAGACTTCACATTTTATGAGAATATCTCATTAACAAATTGTTTTGTCTTTGCGAAAATGTGAGACATCCAATAAAACATAAATTCTATTTCGTGTACTCAGGGTATCACGCCTAACAGAGCTAGTCTATTTAGTATAATTTTTTTTGAAAGCATGGAATTATACTCCTTACCATAGAATATAATAAAAACAATCTTTGTTGCTCTTTTGTGCACATGCAAAGTGTCCTACATGCCCTAATAATTAAATAAAAATTTGTAATCTAATAATTTTATGGTTGAACCTAAGTTAAAATATCTAATAACTTAAAATAGAGAATAATCAATTATTCGGACTTTCCGAAAACGATTATCTAAAATTTCTTAGAAATTTGGCAGAATCTCCTTTGTATTCGGAACTCCAAAATTTTCACAATTAATAATAAAAGACCCGGAGCAACCCTCCATGGAATTATCCGGGTTTTCCGACCCCTTCAGTGGAACAACTCAACACCGAAACACACGCAGTTGGACATATAGTATCAACATATAGAATAAAGAAGTCTAGTTTTTTACATTGGATAAATTATAACTTAATTAATGCTAGCTATCCATGATTTAATAACCTTTACTACAAAATCCAACTAAACAAGAATATTAGAGTACCACAATTATGGCAAAATGAACAATCAAGAATTTACACAAAGAACTAAATATGTATATAGTTATTTCAAACATAATTTTTAACCAAGTAACCTATAAATAAAATATTGATCATCCTATAATTTGAATAGAATTTCCTCAAATATAAATCAATTTTGATCTCCGAGATGCTTGCTAGAAGAAAAACATAATCAAATTTTTTGTTGTTGTCCGAACACCTCTGAAACCTAAAGTCCGTACGTTAAGTTATTGGGGAGTAGAGTTTTACAACTTAGACATTTATTTTGAAATCAAACTAAAAAAGTGTGCTGAATTTTAAAGATAAATTCAGACTTAGAGCCTAATATGTCAACTACGGTCTTGTATCGCTTATGAAAATCCATTCCATAGTTTTCTATACAACTCTTGTTTAATAATACGTGATATTTTCTTGTACTCATCCTAAGATCAACTTATAATATTCAAATGCCATATTCAGACAACAACTACGAGTACAATAAATCATTTTCTAGCATCTTAGTATTGCTCTCATCCCCGGAACAACCCTATTTTAACCAAATCTGAATTTTAGTTGTTATTCGACTAAAATAAATAATAAAACTTAAATGAAATCAATATGTTAGTATGATTTGGAATATGAATTATATAACCCATCTCAAAAGTAGCTTTTATAATATAAACTAGTTTATGACCATACTATAATTATTTCTAATTTAACTCATATTTGGTCCAAAATAACCAATTAATGCTCAATAGCAATTTCGGACGACCGATATTTTTTGAAAATTAAGGGCTTTTACTTTGAAACACTCTACTACTCTATGTTGGAATACATAAAAAAATCAATATAAGGTACAATTTAGTATTTAGCACTAGAGTTGAGATCAAATACACTAATATATATATATATATATATATATATATATATATAATGTCAATATTATGTCATGTACAATAATTTTGCCTACAAGTTCCTTACCGACGTACACCTTGGAACAATTTTCGATAACGCTATAAATTTATCGACACACACAAGCATTAGCATACAATCATCAAGATAGTACTAAGCATAAAAATCAAATTTACACAACCATAACAATTCTAAACCATATTTATATTACTTATAAAATTCTAAAACCACATGTCATATAATGTCCCAACTCACACATAATCTCATAAAATTAGAAACTAAACTATCTTTACGATTAATTCATGAAATTTTAATTGATATTTGGTAGGTGAAAGATGGCTTGCATACTTTGGATGTATAATAGAATTTTTCTAAAATAGTAGTTGGAGGAGATATTTAGATAAACAATTTATAAGCAAGAACAAATTTAAAAGAAGAATTAAAAATCAAGGAGGAGGGCTTGCCTTTGTTTTGATTCCAAAATTTAAAAGTTGAGACTTGATCATATATTTCTCTTCCTCAAGAGATTCTATTCAAAAATTGGGATTAATTAAAATATACAAGTCTAACCTAGGTATATAAAAAAAATAAAGATTTGGGAGAGGAATATACCTACAAAAAAATTAGGGCTTGATCTCATTCTCCTTCCTGAACTCACCATCTTCTTCTTCTACTTCAAACCCTTCTCCTTTTTTTTAAAGAGATGAGTAAAATAGGAAAGAGGATAGCGATGAGGGAGGAGGTGGTGGTGGAGGTGAAAGGGTTGGGTGGAGTCCGTCGGCGATGAAGGGGCCGGATGGCCGACAGGCGGTGGTGGCCGCCGCGGCTACGAGAGGAGAGAGGAGCGAGGGAGAAAATCTGAGAGAGAGAGAGGAGGCGGTGGAAAGTGAGGAGTGTGCTGCTCTCTCTCTCTCTCTCTCTCTCTTCCTTTCTATATGGTTCTTTTTTTTGATGACTAAGGGTTTAGGAATGTTGCCATGTGGCCAAAAGAGTGTTAGATTTTGACACCTATCCTCTAAGGTGTACTATTAATATTTGAAAGTGCAAAAAATTATTCTATGACTTTTATGCAAAAAAAAAATCATAATTGAATTAAAATACATCAAATTATTTTACTAAATCTACTTCTTTATTATAAAAATATTAATATCTTATTAGCTAAGAAAAGTTTAAATAAATAAAATAAATTGGATAATACTGTATTATTGGTCACGGCTATGACACTCTACCCACCTTACAAAAATTTTGTCCTCAAAATTTAAAACTTAAGGTAAGATTTTCAAAAAAAAATTATGAGCAACAAGATATTCTACCCACCTTACAGAGATGAAATAGTAAATCTATTTTCAAAAGAGATACTTCAAAATTGTATTCATTAAAACTTCATGAAGTAAAGAATATCCAACGATACTTAAATCATCAAAGATCTGAAAATTTTATATAGTAAATAAAAGTATCATAGTGTACTTCCAACCCATTACCATGTATATCCGATGATGTCACCATCATATTGTTGGGAACGAAAGTACGGAAACCGTTCCCCAAACCAGAGCGTACCTGCGAGAGAACCGAGCAAAACACACAAACCAAAAATGCCAAACATAAATCGCAGACACAAAAATTTTTGACGTGTAAAATCCTTGCAAAAAAAACCACGAGACGATCGGAGTCTAATCCTGAAAAGCCTCCACTAATGGAATAAGAAATACACTGACTCCTTACAAACTTCTCACCGATCCAAACGGATCACCACAACTCTTTTGGAACAGAAAATAGATTATAACAACGAAGAAGAAAGAAAACAAAAAATACCCGAAACTGATCACCTTCTTCGAAATGGCCTCCAATCTTTCTTTCTCCTCTCCAATGTTTCAATGGCACTCTTATCTTATTCTCTCTCTTTGTTGCTATGTTTTTTTAGAGAGAGAGATATAGATATACTTTAGGGCCAGGAGACACCTATATATAGCCTCAAACCCACAACTAGCATTCTTATTATAGATAGGAATATCCAATCCAAATCCAAATCCAAATCCATTGACATATTCCTAATATTTGTAGGAATATACAATCCAAATAAATTGAGGTATTCTTATTATATGTAGAAATATTTAATCCTACTCTGGGATATTTCTACTTAGATTAGGAATCCCACCCACTCCAATAAATCTTCTCCTTCACAATTATGTGGAGGGGGTCGTCATTCCGACGATCCGCCTGCAGTACTCAAAATTTTTCCTTGGTAGAACCTTTGTGAACATATCTGCTCCGTTGTCATCTTTATGAACCTTCTCAAGCACCGCTTTCTTCTTTTCAACCACATCCTGTATCCAATGATACCGGGTATCAATGTGCTTGGACCGGCTAAAAATGTCTGGTTCTTCACAAGGTGAATAGCACTCTGACTATCTCAAAGCAACGGATACTGCTTCTGCTTTAGCCCAATTTCATGCAGCAGCTTCTTCATCCACAATAACTCCTTACAAGCCTCCGTCACTGCAATATATTCTGTCTCTGTCATCGACAAGGCAACACACTTATGTAAACGCGACTGCCATGATACTGGTCCACCAGCAAACATTATCACATAGCCCAAAGTCGATCACCTCGTCTCTACATCTCCAGCCATATCAGCGTCGGTATATCCAACCAGCTTCAGCTCCTCACCACCAAATAAAAGTCTCCAATCGGCAGTACCCTGAAGATATCATAAAATCCACTTGACCCTACTCCAATGTACCCTTCCAGGATTGGAAGTATACCTGCTAACTGTGCCGACTACATGAGCAAGGTCTGGCCTCGTACATACCATAGCATACATAAGACTCCCTATGGCTGAGGCATATAAAACTCACTCCATATCTTCCTTCTCATCCCCGGTAGATGGATATTGCTCCTCAGTGAACTTAAAGTGAGCCGCAAGGGGGTTACTCACTTTCTTCGATCCGTCCATCCCGAAACATTGAAGTCCCCGATGAATATACTTCTTTTAGGACAAGTGTAGCAGCTTGGACTCTCTCTCTCTCTCTCGGCTGATCTCCATCACAAGAATAGTCTTTGCTGCGTCCAAATCTTTCATAGAGAAGGCCGCGCACAGTTGGGGCTTCAACTCTGCTATCCTGGTGGCATTTTGACCCACCAACAATATATCTTCAACATAAAGCAACAAAATAATAAAATCATCCTCGGCGAAGTACCTCACAAAAAAACAATGATTCGATGCCATCCATGCTCCCCCATAAATGACTCAAACTTCCTGTACCACTGCCTTAGAGTCTGTTTCAGACCATACAAGATCTTCCTCAAAGGGCAGACCAAATATGACTTGCCCTTCTCACAGAATCCCTCTGGCTGCTCCATATAAAACTCCTTCTCAAGATCACCATGAAGGAATGCCGTATTCACGTTTATTTGCTCGACCTCCAAGTTAAAACTGGATGCCAATGCTAGCACCACCCGTATAGACGACTGTTTGATGACTGGCAAAAAGATCTCATCATAATCTATGCCTTTCCGCTGACCGTAGCCTTCAAATATCAGACTTACTTTGTATCGAGGGCGAGTAGCATCATCTGTCTGCTTCACTCTGAACACCCATCGATTCTTTAAAGTCTTCTTATCCTTTTCCAATCGTACCGGATCATAAGTAGAGTTGGCCTCCAAGAAACTCATCTCCCCCTGCATGGCCTCCATCCACTTCTACCTGTCTTCGTCTTCCATAGCCACTGTGAAACTTTTGGGTTCTCCCTTGTCAGTCAGTAGCACATACTCACCCGGTGAGTATCTCATAGATGGTCGACGCCCTCTATCGTTCCTCCTCAACGGAACCACTGTTGCTGGATGTATATCTACAACCTTCTTTCCTCCAGGAATTGCTTCCTCGGCATGCTCATCCTCCCGAGGGTCACCCTGACCACCATCAGCAGGCTGATGATCAAGGTTGGGAGCAACTCCATGTACTGGCTCCCCCATAACTGGATCATCTGTGATATCCTCTGAAAATTGCTTGAAGCAAAATGACTCTAACTCAGGCAATTCCTCATCCTCAGAAGGCATCTCAGAATCCTAAGTATTGGTCATGGTCTAATCCTTGACGAATACCACATCCCTTCTTTTGTAGAGATTTTTTTCTACTGGATCGTGGAGTCTATAGCCAAACTCATTCCGACCATCATCGACAAAGATGCACCACCTTATCTTTGGCTCATGTTTGGATCTCTCGTCCTTCGGTACATGTACGAAGGCCTTACAATCAAACACTCGCAGGTGATTGTATGATGGCTCTTTGTCCTATCATACTTTTTTAGGCACATCACCCTGCAAAGGAGCACTAGGAGATAAATTAATAACATAAGCAGCTATGTAAAGTGCCTTACCCTAATAGCTTCCTGACAAGTTTGCTTCTGACAGCAAATACCGTACCCTCTCTATTAGCATCATGTTCATCTGCTCTGCTATACCGTTGAGCTGCGGTATCTTTGGTGGAGTCATCTGGTGTCATATCCCTTGCTCTCTACAATAAGAATCAAAGGGACCGATATACTCGCCACCATTGTCCTACCGAACACAAAGCAGCTTCTTGCCCGTCGCCCTTTTAACAAAGGCCTAAACTCCT
Organism: Iris macrosiphon; assembly: GCA_036927795.1. NCBI lineage: Eukaryota > Viridiplantae > Streptophyta > Magnoliopsida > Asparagales > Iridaceae > Iris > Iris macrosiphon. Next base: position 90,995,894 of record JAYESA010000001.1, read on the forward strand.
TGAAAGTGGGCAACACCTGATCCTTGGTCTTTAAGGTATAGACCCAAACCTTTCTGGAACAGTCATCAATAAATGTTATAAAACAAGAATTACCACCAATGGATTTTACCTTCATAGGACCACAAATATTCGAGTGAATCAACTCGAGCAACGTCGGCTTCCTTGAACTTGGGTGACTTTGGAAAGATACCATATTTTGATTTCCCTCCAAACAGTTCATGCACTTCTCCAAATTTATAGACTTTAGCCCTGTAATTACCTTCCTGTTCACCAAGTATCTCATCCCCTTCTCGCTGATATGGCTGAGCCGCCTGTGCCACAACTTAGACTGCATTAACCTTATGTGCCCCCTATACGCTCCCTTCTATATAGTAGAGTCCAGACCTCTTGCTTCCTCTGGCAATCACCATCGAAACTCTGAATAGTTATCACTGATTATTTTAGAAGAGACTGAAGAAACCCACATCATCCAACCTTCTAACCGATACCAGGTTAAAACGGATATCAGGGACATGACGGACATCTTTGAGAACAAGAACTGCACCTGTCTTTGTCCTCAAATACACATATCCAATGGCAACCACCTTCGACACATCTTTATTGCCCATCTTCAATACTCCATAGTCGCATGTTGTGTATGTAGTAAATAGTGCCCTGTTGTGAGATACGTGCGTTGAAGCACATGAGTCCACCAGCCAAGAGTTATTATCGCAGGCGAGGTTCATAATATCACGACCCGATTTTGAGAAATCGTTTGGGCGTCCCCCGAATCATGACCGCCGTGCGGGCCTGGGGTTGCGCCCGCACAAGGCTAGAGATATTTGCACTTGAGCACATATTCAGAGTACGTAGATAAATTGAACACAAGTTGAAACATGGAAAAGTTCTCTTAATTGATAATGAACATCTATTACAAACTCTTGAACGAGTCAGCTAATTTGCCGCACGGGCTTACAAAAGTGTTTGACACAAAATGAGATAGCAGTCATGTATATTATATCCCTTTACTAAACTTCAAAATGTAAGGACCTCCGGGCTGGAGGACGGTTTTGCCACGGAGCTGCATTGTGTTTGGGTTGCAAGCTCCTTCTTCAAGTACTTCAAAATATGGCATGATCAGGATGCGCCTACAGCTGGACTGGATCGGGAAGATGACTTCGGGTCCTCGCTCGGTTCGCCTTAGTGCGGGGAACCTATTTCAACGAGGGTCAGTACATCGAAATATACTGGTAAAGGCGAGCTAACCCAATTATACCAATCAATACATTGTTTATATGAAGCATGCATATTACTTAAGGTTTTCTATCTTGCCTTAGTTCATTTACAAATAAACAGCATATAGAATTTACTGAAATGAACTTGCCACCGTTCGGTGACTTTTACCTGCCCGTCTGAACCACCTGTAAAATACTTACCATGTCTTTCTTGCCACGAAGACACAAGTTAGTTTGCAACAGGTTTAAATATACAGGAGATCACTGGCGGGATGCCATAATGGACGGGGCATAGTACATGAATGAAATAACAAGTAACGCAATAAACAGGGGCATCACAAGTCATTCCATCCGATACAGGCGACTATTCAGGAGTTTCGTCCGGATCGGATCGGTGCCAGTGCCACAGCGACCTTTCGCAAGAACTAAGACCTTGTGCACAAGTTGTCTGTGATCAACGTAATACACTAAGTTAGCAGTCGAGACAATTCGGTACAATATCAGGCACAAGACAGTAACAGGGCGAGATCTACTTTTGTATAGTCTCCCTGTTCAGATTATTGCATTCAGGATGAGTTTTGTTCATAGCATAATTTAAAGAAGAGTATGCATTCTAACTTTTATTTATGCATATGATGAACATTCCAAACGAACAAGCATGCAAGTAAGTAACCGTTCACAAGTTTGATTGACAAGCAATATTATCCAAGTCCATTCCCTTTTTATCTTGGTATCTTTTATTATTACTTGGTATCGTCTGATCGGGGCAAAGAAGAATGCAAGATTTTTAGATGTGAAGACTATAAAGCAGGGCTAGCTAATCGGGATGGTAGCCACTCACTTAGTTAGTTGGAAGGGAGAAGGAAAGAGGCGCTTCAAGACTTCGCTCGTAAGCCGTCTACTGCTCGTTCACCTATATCACGAACAGCTCGATCAATACCTCTTCCACTCTTTCCAATCTCGGAATTGAAGTGCAGTTCAATGAACAAAAACAATAAAATCCATCGAAACCGTTCAAGGAAAACAAGCAAATCAGAAAACCAACTCAAAGCATGAAAGAACAAGTGACATCGAAATCTGAGGCAACAAAAGATAACAGTGGAGAGGTCCCTCCTGACTCTGCCGCTAAGTCGATCCCGGGGACACGGTCCACTGAATATGAAAATCGATTCCGAAGAAACAAATCCATAATGAGGATGAGTTCTTGTTTTAATCTATCCTGATCGAACGATACCGTCTTGTATTTCTTAGCCGCACTCCCTGCACCGGGGGAACGGGGCGCCACATCCTACCCAACTAATTAGAAGTTTCGTCCACAAAACTTAGGAATAGAACCTACCGTTATGGAACATTATGTTGAGGACGACGATCCGGGAGGGGACAAACATCGACCTGATGGTTGGGATCACCGCAACGGAGGCATATCCCCAGATTGCGACGGTAATTGTTGGTTGTATGCCCCGGCTTGTTGCAGTAATGGAAAATTGGCCTCTGATTCCCTTTTTGTGAACTGCCGTCATTGTGACGCTTTGCAGCATTGTTTCCTCTCTCGTTGCTTTGGCATTTGTGATTGTAGGTATGCACAGCGCTGACAGAAATGTGAGGATACTACAGGTTCAAGAGATAGAGCGTGATTCATGACTTCACACATTATCCGATACTGATGAACGACTATATACGCATGGATGGCAGGGCGCAAACCACCTTCAAACCTTCTAGCTCGACTCACTGCATCAAGTAAATAGGCACTAGCGAATTTGGAGAGTCGGTTGAATTCGGCGGAGTACTGTTTAACTGTCATGCTGCCTTGCCTCAGTTGTACGAACTTGTTCTCCATCTAATGTTGTACTGGAGGGGGTATAAACTCCTCTTCAAATGCGGAACGAAAAGTCGTCCACGAGATCGCCTCCTCTCCATGGTCAAATTGAAGAGATCGTCGATGCACGTCCCACCAATCGTGCGCGTTGAGGCGAAGCTGTAGTTGCACGCAGGCGACGCGCTTCTCTTCGGGGACTACTAGCAGAGCGAAGTGGTCTTCAAGTTCGGCCAACCAATCTAGAACCACAATTGGTTCCTCAGTCCCGTTAAATAGGGGTATTGCAGACTTTCTTGAAGTGGCCAAAGTCGAAGGCAGTCACCTCCCTCGGCCTTGGAATTTGCGACATCTCAACTTCAAGCACGGGCTGTTCCACCGGAGTCATTGCTGTTATCGCAGAATGGTTGGAAGCCAAAGTCTGAACGATCTGTTGTAGGACATCTACCTGCTTCTGTTGGACTGAGAATCGGGTCTCTAGATTGCTTTCGAACTTGGCTTGGCAAGCATCATCTCTTTGTTGTTGTGCTTCTAACATTTGCACATCACCCGCTCAAGCTGATCGACTTGAGACATGCCCCGTTGGCTCCGAGAGCTTTTCGAAGTGCCCGAACTACGTTTTTTGCCTTGCGTTTCATCCGATGCTAGCGCTGCAGATTGTATTGGTGCCATTCCTTCAAAAGAAGGTAAATTATATTAGGATCATAACGTATTATGGACTTATTGCAAGAAAAGTATCTCATTTTGGCCTAGCAAGTTCAAGAGTTCGTACAAGAATTTGACCATTTGAAGAAACTTTTCCAGTGCGAGGGTTAACGAACTTGAATCTGTGCTCTGATACCATTATGTCACGACCTGATTCCGAGAAATCGTTGGGGCATCCCCCAAATCGTGACCCCCGGGCGGGCCTGGGGTTGCGCCCGCACAAGGCTAGAGATATTTGCACTTGAGCACATATTCAGAGTACGCAGATAAATTAAACACAAGTTAAAACATGGAAAAGTTTTCTTTATTGATAATGAACATTTATTACAAACTCTTGAACGAGTCAGCTAATTTGCCGTACGGGCTTACAAAAGTATTTGACACAAAATGAGATAGCAGTCATGTACATTACATCCCTTTACTAAACTTTAAAATGTAAGGACCTCCGGGCTGGAGGACGGTTTTGCCACGGAGCTACATTGTGTTTGGGTTGCAAGCTCCTTCTTCAAGTACTTCAAAATGCGGCACGATCAAGATGCGTCTACAGCTGGACTGGATGGGGAAGACGACTTCGGTTTCTCTTTCGGTTCGTCTTAGTGTGGGGAACCTGTTTCAACGAGGGTCAGTACATCAAAATATACTGGTGAAGGCGAGCTAACCCAACTATACTAATCAACACGTTGTTTATATGAAGCATGCATATTACTTGCAATTTTTTATCTTGTCTTAGTTTATTTACAAATAAGCAGCATATAGAGTTTACTGAAATGAACTTGCCACTGTTCGGTGACTTTTACGTGCCCGTCTGAACCACCTGCATAATACTTACTATGCCTTCCCTGCCACGAAGACACAAGTTAGTTTGCAACAGGTTTAAATATACAGGGGATCACTGGCGGGATGCCATAATGGACGGGGCATAGTACATGAATGAAATTACAAGTAACGCAATGAACAAGGGCGTCACAAGTCATTCCATCCGATACAAGCGACTATTCAGGAGTTCCGTCCGGATCGGATCGGTGCTAGTACCCCAGCGACCGTCCACAGGAACTAAGACCTTGTGCACAAGTTGTCCGTGATCAGCATAATACACTAAGTTAGCCGTCGAGGCAATTCAGGAAAATATCAAGCACAGGACAATAACATGGTGAGATCTACTTTTGCATAGTCTCCCTGTTCAGATTATTGCATTCAGGATGAGTTCTGTTCATAGCATAATTTAAAGAAGAGTATGCATTCTAACTTGTATTTATGCATATGATGAACATTCCAAACGAACAAGCATGCAAGTAAGTAATCGTTCACAAGTTTGATTGACAAGCAATATTATCCAAGTCTATTCCCTTTTTATCTTGGTATCTTTTATTATTACTTGGTATCGTCTGATCAGGGCAAAGAAGAATGCAAGATTTTTAGATATGAAGACTATAAAGCAGGGCTAGCTAATCGGGATGGTAGCCACTCACTTAGTTCGTTGGAAGGAAGAAAAAAAGAGGTGCTTCAAGACTTCGCTCGTAATCCGCCTACTGCTCGTTCACCTGCATCACGAACAGCTCGATCAATACCTCTTCCACTCTTTCCAATCTCAGAATTGAAGTGCAGTTCAATGAACAAAAATAATAAAATCCATCGAAACCGTTCAAGGAAAACAAGCAAATCCGAAAACCAACTCAAAGCACGAAAGCAACAAGCGACATCGAAATCTGAGGTAACAAAAGATAACAGCGGAGAGGTCGCTCCTGACTCTGCCGCTAAGTCAATCCCGGGGGCACGGTCCACTGAATATGGGAATCGATTCCGAAGAAACAAATCCATAACGAGGACGAGTTCTTCTTTCAATCTATCCCGATCGAACAATACCGTGTTGTATTTCTTAGCCGCGCTCCCCGCACCGGGGGAACGGGGCGCCACACATAATATCTCAGCACCTACAATGATCACGTTGCCTCCATGTGTCGAGGCCGCTACTGTAGTATTCTCACTTTGCTTCCCCTTGTCGCCCTTTTTCTCTCTCTTCCAAGCGAAACAGTTTTGCTTGATGTGGCCCTTCTTAAAATAATGGTAACACTCCGAGTCCTCGTACCAACCCTTGGACTTTTCTCTGCTTTTGTCTCTGCCACCGCCTGGACCCCTGCTTTTACCCCTTCCGTGGCTCTCTGAAACAAGCGTCTATGGTGGGATATGGATGAAGTGCCCTGAGAACATCTCCGTATTTTTTCATTCAATACCCCGCTCTTGGCAAACTCCAGACTAACCATGCCTTATGGAGTAGAAGCGGTCATAGACACTCGTACGGTCTCCTACGAGTCTGAAAATATACACAACAGCCATAGTCCCTGAACCTCGTCATCGAACTTGACTCTCATCAAGGATAGCTGGTCAACCATGACCTGGAACTCACTCAAGTGGTCCATAATAAATGTCCCATCTTTGTACGCAGACCCATCATCCGGATCAGGAATAATTTATTTACCCCGATCTTCTTTGCATACAAAGATTCTAGCTTACCCCAGAGTGTTCTCGCATTCACAATACTAGTAATGTGGTTGTACACGTTCTCGTCAACAAACTGCCTGATGTACCCACACACCTGTATATGCTCGAAATTCCAGTCCTCTTGGGATTTGTAACTGGGCCTCTCGGAAGCAAATATCGGCAGATGTAGCTCCTTGACAAATAACAGATCCTTCATCTTGCTCCTCCAATAATGATAGTTGGTACCATTCAGGTTTACCATGCAAACCGACTTTGCATCCATATCTTCTCCCTGGTTTGCTTGTCAACTCCTGACACCCTTCTGAAATTCCAGAACCTGGCTCTGATACCACTTTCTCGTTGTCTTTCTTCTTCGTGGTTATAATCTATTTTATCTTCCAAAAGAGTTATGGTGATCCGTTTAGATCGATGAGAAGTTTGCAAGGATTTGGTATATTTCTTATTCCTTTAGTGGCGGCTTTTTAGGGTTGGACTTCGATCGTCCCGTAATTTTTTCTGCAAGGGTTTTTCATGTCAAAAATCTATGTGTCTACGATTTGTGTTTGGCATTTTTGGTTGGGCGTTTTGCTCGATTCTCTCGCAGGTACTCTCTAGTTTGGGAAACGGTTTTCGCACTTTCGTTCCCAACACATATTCCTTATTTCTTGTTCTCTGACATGATATAGTAATATGATGCCACGCTACTGCACACATGGCTGCAATTAAGATATCTGTTATGCCACAGTCCCAAAATACGTAGGACTAGGAATACGTAACACGCCCAGCCATATGTATATAAACTCCAATATATGGAAATCATATACACACGTACGCTATAAATGAATATGCAATCCACCAGTGGTAATATACTATCTCAATAAGTCACACACGATCTATATCTCATCCACAGCACAAATAATAAGTAGGAACAAAGAGCTGAATGATAACTGAATATCCAAGACAAGTATTAGTTCTGATAGTCAGTTGAAAACAAATCCACTACAAAATGACTATGCTGCAGTAGTAATAAAATCTCTAAACAGTGGAAATAATCACAGCTACTCTGAGGGTAAGACCTCCTCAGTCTGGTAAGTAGAGTCAGGTCCAGGTCCGTACTCCTATGGGTACTCCTGCTCGTCCATATCTGGAAAGGGACCAGGTCCTCAGAGGGACGTAACAAGATACATAATAACATGCCAATAAGTACTGAAATATAAATATCCCATGGTCACCTAACCGTCTAAGTGAATGCAATTTGAGAACAACTTTCCCAACGTGTGGACTATCTGGCCAGAATGGGATTGGCATGATTCTCTCGGAGAATCAGGGGCCTACAAGTGTACTGTCTTTTGAACGGCAAAAGCCGCCTGCAATATATAGGATCACAACCACCCGTTTCTCCAACGGAGAATCCGAGCGAACTAGAAAAAGTATAAAGGAGCCCAAACGCCTTACTTGTTGTTCTTCCTACCCCATGCTCTAAGCATGCCACATCCATAACACGATAAAACCTCTAAATAACTGCCAGGTCTACTAGCATACAAAGTTTCTATCAGCAGTCATCCCTAACGTACGGTCAATACGTACAGGAGGCCAGACCTGTCACGCAGTCCGTGATCTATATGAGACTTACAACTGTGTCACAGCCAATGAATCTAATGATGCTCCATAATCTGGGGTGGGCTCATAAAATAGGTCCAAATCTACATAAATAAATATTTATATAAGCAGAATTAAACATGCATGTATTAGTTGGAATGTAAATATCAGTACAATGGCAAGGTATACTTGCCAAACAAAAGTTCTGTATAGTACACGTCCAAAGCAGTGTGTTAGTTTAGTGAAAAAAGAATTGTACTAGGGTTTGAAAGAATTATAATAATACACATATATATAGTGATAAGAGGCGGTGGGGTTACTTACTGGTTAAGAAATTACTGTCGCTGATGTTTCTTTCTCATTGGTTTAGGTTTCGGCTGAGGGTTGTTTAGTAATAATATAGAGATAAGAGGCGGTGGAATGTGGCGGTGGGTTTGTTTTACGTGCGGTGTAGGAAATTAAGCGGTAGGGTTGAGTTTACGCGCGGTGAAATAAGAGGCGGTGGAGTTCTACTTTACGCGCGGAGTTACTTTACACGTGGGGTTTAAACTTTACGCGCGGAGAAGGAAAGAAAAGAGAAGTTGGTTTTTTACTGTTGCTGTTGTTGTTGCTGTTGATTCCTTACTTTACGCGGGTTTGCAAGCGGGTAGTGGGTTAGGAGTTGCGGTTTTGATATCCAATAACCAATAGGAATTGTATATATATATATATATATATATACACATATCTATTCACAGGAGTTTCTAAGAATTATATTGGTGCATACGGTTGAGCTAGCAACTGTCCAAAGAGACTACAAGGAATAAATCAGGAAAAATTTATAATGGCCCCATAAATCCTCTAAATGTATAACATCTCAAATAAAGATTTAAATAAAATATATTCTCTCTATTTAGCTCATAGCTACTATAAATAAATTAAATAATAGAGAAATACGGTTTTCAGGATTAGGGATCTTACATTCTACCCAACTTATAAAAATTTCATCCTCGAAATTAAAATAGGGTAGGGGTCTCTCTATATAATCTCTCTGGATCACAATTTAAAAGAATTCACCTCATATTTAATAAATGCAATTTCTTTCCAACTTAGGATTTACCCATCTATCACTTAAGGTTATATATCCAAGAATATTATTCCTCGAATCATTTAATCATGTTATTCAATCTTCAAGGATTACACAAAATATATCATTTATGGTATATCTTCAATTACGGGGAGTAATCATCAGATAATGTGATTGGCCTATGGGGAATCGTCTACTAGTCAACTATGTATCTTAATCCTACGTAAAGTAGTATTGCGAAGGGTGAACCATGCGCACTATGGTTGATCAGACCGTAATACACTGATTCTGAAAATGTATTAATGTATGCATCCACTAATACATATATCATGAACAAGCTTGATAAAAGAATAAGCTTGCAAAATTAGGTTGTAACAGCAGCATAAGTCAAGGTAGTTCAGAAAATATAAATACGCTGGATTATGATGAGAGATGTTACAAAATATTTGAAGTTCATAGAGAAGATAAGACTCATCCAGTCTTTATAGTTGTCATACTAACTCCTGTAACGACATGCCCAAGAAATGAACTCTGTCCAAAAAGCTTATCCAAGAAGAACTCACATTTACTGAGCTGGCCTTGGTGATGGTAGCGCTAGCCTCTGTGCTGGTGGTGGAAGTGTCAATGTTTGTTGCATAGGACAGTCGTTTATCATATGCTGTCTGGAACCATATCTCATACATTGTCCTAAGCGAAGTCGACAGTCCCTCCTAATATGTTCGTGTTTCCCACAATGATGGTAGTGGGGCTTCTCTGGGATTTGGTATGGTTCTGCTTGGTGCTGGTACTGATATTGCTGAGCTAAATGATGTTTGGTAGGTCCTTCTTGTTGTGTCTTCCGTTGACCTCTCTTTCCTTTGCTAATAGTTTCTTGCAATCTGGCTTCTGTCAGTAATTCGGCATAAAAGATTCGGGACTGGGAGCTAGTGTAGTGTTGTAGCTCATGAGTTAGTCCACGATAAAATCTATTAGCCTTGGCCAAGTAATCTGGTATCAAGGCAGCGCCATATTTACTGAGGCGACTAAACTCGGCATCATACTCATCCACTGTTCTGTTTTCCTGCTCTAGGTGGAGAAACCGATCGTACAATGCATTTCTGACGGTGTCCGGGAAATACTTTCTTTCAAAGCACTCCAGGAACTGCTCCCAAGTCTGATATGTACCCAACTGGTACTCCATGGATTCCAACCAGTGATGAGCATTACCATCTAGAAGCGTCCTTACACCTATCATCCATAGTTCGGTAGGTAGCTGCGATGCCTCTAATAACTTTCGAGTGTGCATGATCCAGTTAGTAGTTTCCTCTGGGCTCTCAATGCCTTTGTACGGTCTCGGACCCATCTGTATAAAGTCTTTTACTGAACCAAATTTAGCTCGAGGTACTGGAGCTAATGATTGAGCTGGTACAGTAGTCCTTGCAGCCATCCTTTCAAGTGTTGCTAGGAACTCTTGTCTTTGTTCTGCTGCTTGTTGTCTCTGTTCTTGTATCATCTTCTGGAAAAATTGGAACAATTGAGCCTGGCCATCCTGCGGTGTTGATGAGATTGGAAGGTTCGCATTAGATGGAACGGGAAGATCAGATGGAACTGGATTGTGAATCTGTCCATCTGGTCCTAGAAATCTAGGAGTTGGTGAGGTCTCTCCTTGAGTCTAACCATTGACTCCAGGAGTTGTGTCATCATTAGTACATCCCTTCTGTATATCCATCTCTCTGCAGGTGATGTACACAATGATTTAGAAGAAAGTACAGGAAGGATGCAAGCATTAGATAGAAGTAGAAGCATAAAAGATGCTGGGGAATGGTCCGCGTATTTTACAGTCAAAAATCTCCAATCATACATGAAGTTTCTCCCTGCGTAAAACAGGACTTCAAGGTAGTTGGCATAAAACAGGACTTCAGAGTGGTCCGCGTAAAGCAGAGGAACATAAAGTAAGGATTCAGAAATATCCGCGTAAAATAGAGATTCGAGACTGTCGGCGTAAAACAGTTTCAAAGTTAACCGCGTAAGTCTGCTATACTTTTTTGTGCGTAAAATTTTACGTAAAAATCTGCGCATAAAATATATATGCTGCATAAAATATCTCCTGCATTAAAGTCTGCGTAAACGGTTTCCTACGTAAAGAGATCTGTAAAATTTGAAATACGTTGCAGCGTAAAGTCGTACGAGAAACTCTTCGTATTCCTTGGATGAATTTGTCAGATAATTTAGTAAACCTGACATCTGACAAAAGTACCGCACGATAATCGAGAGGACGGCTGTGATGATGATTTGTACAGAGATCCAGGTTGTCGTTTAATAACATATTTATTACAAGTCAATTTTTACGCATCAAAGAAAGAGAATGGAGCCTATAGACAAAAATAAGTTTTTACGCTCAAGACTGAGGTGAGTTTTTACGCATCAAAACAGAACAAAATCAGACGCCACGTCAAAAGCTATTTCGTACACAGGGCTTGAGGCATATCTCTACATTTAATGCATGAGATTTGGTCATGGTTGGGGAAACTAAAACTTATGGCAAATACGCTCACATTACCATCCTTACATTTTATGCCTAATCAGCTATTCTACTCTGGTTATCTATTTATTCAGGAATCATCAAGTTTATGCTGGGATAATTTACCTACATGGCTTGCATGACGTCATATAGATTGAGAAGACTAAAGAAACATAGTTTAGCAGTTGTCATAACGCAGCGTAAAGTAGACAATCTTCTGTATAGTTTGGCTTTTATGCCAACAAATTGGTTACTCTACATAAAATAGAGGTCCCTGGTCACAGCGTAAAGGGTTCATGGCATAAAACTTAAGATTGAGGTTTCAGTCAAGTATGGATAAGATCCTTATACTTTATTCCTATACGCATGCTTGCTTGGTACAGTTACATAACCAAGATAATATATTCAGAGATCCGCATGGGCCACCACTAAAAATATGTCACGCCCCAGTCCCAAAATACGTAGGACTAGGAATACGTAACACGCCCAGCCGTATGTATACGAACTCCAATATATGGAAATCATATACACACGTACGCTGTAAATGAATATACAATCCACCAATGGTAATATACTGTCACAACAAGTCACACACAATCTATATCTCATCCACAGCACAAATAATAAGTAGGAACAAAGAGCTGAATGACAATTGAATATCCAAGATAAGTATCAGGTCTGATAGTCAGGTGGAAACAAATCCACTACAAAATGACTATACTGCAGTAGTAACAAAATCTCTAAACAGTGGAAATAATCACAGCTACTCTGAGGGTAAGACCTCCTCAGTTTGGTAAGTAGAGTCACGTCCAGGTCCGTACTCCTGTGGGTACTCCTACTCGTCCATATCTGGAAAGGGACCAGGTCCTCAGAGGAACGTAACAAGATACATAATAATATGCCAATAAGTACTGAAATATAAATATCCCATGGGTCACCTAACCGTCTAAGTGAGAACAACTTTCCTAACGTGTGGACTATCTGGCCAGAATGGGATTGGCATAATTCTCTCGGAGAATCATGGGCCTACAAGCGTACCATCTTTTGAACGGCAAAGGCCACCTTCAATATATAGGATCACAACCACTCGTTTCTCCAACGGAGAATCCGAGCGAGCTAGGAAAAGTGTAAAGGAGCCCAAATACCATACTTGTTATTCTTCCCACCCCATGCTCTAAGCATGCCACATCTTTGACACGATAAAACCTCTAAATAACTGCCAGGTCTACTAGCATACAAAGTTTCTATCAGCAGTCATCCCTAACGCACGGTCAATACGTACATGAGGCCAGACCTGTCACGCAGTCCGTGATCTATATGAGACTCATAACTGTGTCACAGCCAATGAATCTAATGATGCTCCATAATACTGGGGTGGTCTCATAAAATAGGTCTAAATCTACATAAATAAATATTTATATAAGTAGAATTAAACATGCATGTATTGGTTGGAATGAAAATATCAGTACAATGGCAAGGTATACTTGCCAAGCAAAAGTTCTGTATAGTGCACGTCCAAAGCAGCATGTTAGTTTAGTGAAAGAAGAATTGTAGTTAGGGTTTGAAAGAATTATAATAATACACATATATATATAGGGATAAGAGTCGGTGGGGTTACTTACTGGTTAAGAAATTACTACCGCTGCTGTTTCTTTCTCATTGGTTTAGGTTTCGGCTGAGGGTTGTTTAGTAATAACATAGAGATAAGAGGCGGTGGAATGTGGCGGTGGGTTTGTTTTACGCGCGGTGTAGGAAATTAAGCGGCGGGGTTGAGTTTACGCGAGGTAAAATAAGAGGCGGTGGAGTTCTATTTTACACGCGGAGTTGCTTTACGCGTGGGGTTTAAACTTTACGCACGGAGAAGGAAAGAAAAGAGAAGTTGATTTTTTACTGCTGCTGCTGCTGTTGCTGTTGATTCCTTACTTTACGCAGGTTTGCAAGCGGGTAATGGATTAGGAGTTGCGGTTTTGATATCCAATAACCAATAGGAATTGTATATATATATATATATATATACACATATCTGTTCATAGGAGTTTCTAAGAATTATATTGGTGCATACGGTTGAGCTAGCAACTGTCCAAAGAGTCTCCTACATGGAATAAATCAAAAAAAATTTATAATGGCCCCATAAATCCTCTAAATGTACAGCATCTCAAATAAAGATTTAAATAAAATCTATTCTCTCTATTTAGCTCATAACTACTATAAATAAGTTAAATAATAGAGAAATACGGTTTTCAGGATTAGGGATCTTACAATATCGTATCACTATCAGGATTTATGGCTGCAATATTTGCTACCTCGCCATTAATATCCATAAATGAGTAGGAATTAGGATTGTGAATTTACCTCACAGGTCAGGGTGTCCTTAGCAATTCAAATAAAAATTTTAATAACTAATACATAAATTTAAGTTTTTTAATATCATCAACATTATTTTATCATTATAAGAAACCTAATAGGTATAATATTATAATATAAGATAAACTCATATATCTATATTATCAAAAGTACTATATATTATTTTAAATTATTCAGATCAAAAATTTTAAATCCAAACCGAGGTAAAACAAAATCAAAATCTGAATATCAAACTTGAAATCCATTGCGAAAAAAATTGTCTTGATCCTCGAAATCTTATTAAATTCATGAATCATGTTTCGAGATTATAATGCCTCGTTAGTCCGGATGGCTGAAAGAATGTCTCTTTTACGATTCAATTGATTGACTGTAGATCTCACATGTCTCATCAAATCAGTAAATATATTTTCGGATTCTTGATACATATAAATATTGTATATCAATTATAGAAAATTCAATCAACATATATCTTATATTAAAAAAATTAATCCATAAATAGTAAGTAATACACAGATACAAAATTGTCTTATCTCAACCAATACAAAATAATAATTCCAAATCACCAATCAAGAGTATTACATCAAATCATGAATCCACCAATCATATTATACTTCTAATTTCAATCTTGTTTATCCTCGATACATGCATCTAGTTCACTTTTATCATCGAACCAACTAAATATAAATCCATATGTCAAAAAAATCTCTATTGCTACCAATCACTATATCTTACATATTCGTTTCATCCAAGTTATATTGACCAAAAATTTCTGCCAAGACTTTAATTTTGTAAATCAATTACAAAGAATTTCAATATTCTTCAAGCCGAATTTCAACTAATATCCAATCATTTATGCTTATGGTTACTTTTAGTCTAGTCATCTAAAACTTTTATACTATCATTTTGGATTCACTAATAATCCACAAGTTAGCATCAATCGAGACAACAGAGCTTGATGATTCATTATACATTAACTCATTGTTTATCCTCACAAAATATCCTTGAGTCAATGTCTATCAATTTTTAATATACCTTATTATCATCAAATATTTATATAACCGAGGAAACATCCATTCACAAACTCAAATTTGTTCAACCAAATGTTATCTCCCAAACCTGATACAAAATTAACTTATCCATACTTAAGGTCAAATAAGTTCTCGTCTATCTCATATCATCGAATAATACCATGCTCACATCCTTAGAGTCATTCTCAAATCTTTCAATCCTACTATCTTCCAATCTCACCATTGAGAGTTCTTACTCAATTTAAAATTCAATCATATTCAATTCAAACCATAATTCCATACACGATCCACATTAATTTCTCCAACCAGGCCATCCATTTGACTATTCTAAATCCTTAAATACTATCTCAATCTTCCAGAAATAATCCTCGATCATCAGAAACAATTCCAACAAGAGACCCTTAAAATTACTTCAATTAGGCACAAATAAATAAATATTCATTCACAGGGGACTCAATCACAGAAAGTCCAGTCAAAATATTATTTTACAGGAAATCTAATGGAAAATTCAATAAGCTATGTATATACGAGTATTAAAAGGAGAACACTTACTGAATTTAGGAGTACTTTTTAAAAAATAAAATAAAATAGAGAAACAATGATATAATTCAAGATTCTAATTTAATAAGATATGGATGAATTAAGGAGATCAAGAAATTTTAAGGAGGTTGGAAATTTATGAAAATAAATATATGAAGTTCTAAGAAGGAAAGGGAACAAGTCAGGATTTAAGAACTGATGAGATCTAGATATCGAGGAGTCATATTTCACAATAAACTATATACAATATCATATATAATTAATACTATATCTATTCCTTGAGTAAAATTACTATTATCACTAACTTACCCTACTGTTATTCCAAATTAATTTATATATGTACTTATCCCACATGACATACTACATCCGTTCAAAATAGAAATCTTAGATCATTATTAGCCTATTGGCTACGTGTTTATATTTCCTCAAGCGAGATATTTATCCATTAATATGCTTAGACTAAATTCAACCGATATTTCTATTCGAATCATAAGTGTTTTAACTTATACCTTCCAATCCCTTCTTAGGAATTCAATCAATCAATCTTTTACCACTAAATAACTTACCAAGCTAACTATATTAGTATCCCAATCTGTATCATACCTCAATACTTTATTATAAAGAATCCAGTTCGACTCAAAATTATTCTGGTATTAATTTATTTTTCATCTTCAAAGAACTTCCAGTCTAAAATTTAACTGATCCAATCTGAACATATTTATCCCATGTGATCTGAATCTCCCAAACATCATTCCCAGTTATCCAAATTATTCCTCCAAAACATTCAATATTACCTTTACCAGGAATAACTATGAATTTAGACATGCATCTTATCCTAGTTTTTCAATTTTTCAAGAGCTGCATCATATCCTAGATTCTCTATCTTTCGAGACCTGCATGGGCCACTACTCAAAGACGTGTCTTGCCCCGCTCCCGGAATACGACAAGCCAAGTACGTAACATCATCCCCAGGCTACACGATATACGAATATTCCAATATCCATACTCGCGATTGTCGCCTGTAAGGTTCTAGGATAGGTGTATTACAGGTCACAACTTCCTTAGTACAATAAATAATAATTATGGATAAAGGACATTCTAAACTATAATTAGAAAATGGGCTATTCTATCCAATTACAACTTTTGTCCTAATATACAATATAACCCATTTATACCTTAATACATAATGAGAATAAATTCTGGTTCCAACTCAATCATCTTCCGTTGCGATAACTCATTCTTGTTCTCAAGCTTCTTATCAAGGTACAACAGTAGCTTCATTTAAAATGTTCCTACAAAATCTAGTAAATAATACTAGGTCGTCAAAGGACATGCAAGCCCTCAGTCAAGGACGAAAAAAATAAATAAAATAATATGATAATCTAAAAATGATTGGATTCTCGAAAGTTCATAATGAAGAAATAAAATAATAAATTCCTTAGACCCATTTTAATGAAATTATGAAGTAGGATATTCCAACTTTTATAACGTAATCCTGAATCAGGATATTCCAACTTTTATTAAACCCTATTCTTCTTAGTATCCAAATCATAATTCAAAATCACATTCAAAATCACATTCACAATCACAAACAATGTTCCTATATGCAAATGCAATTTAGAGAACATTTTTGGATCACCATCAACACCTATTGTTGTCACGCCCCAGTCCCAAAATATCGAGAAATTGGATACGTAGCAATGGCCAGCAGCACGCACCGATGGACAAACCCAATTTAATGGATCCATCGGGGCATACTTAAGCTGTATTACAATGATCAGGGTTTACTAATCTCATCCACAGAATAAATACAGTAATATAAATAAAAATTATTTAAACAACATCCAGTCACAAGTAAATAAAATCGGGGAACAACCCAATATTAAGTCTGTTACAAATGTTCATTTAAACAGGAATAAAAGAGTTTATTTGCCAATAAAAAAACTGAGTATAGAGAAGCAGATGTTCAGAAAAAGTCCTCAGCGATCACCTCGTCCTCAGGGTCTGGTACTGTTTCAAGAAGTGCTCCTGTCCTGTAAACCTCAGAGTGGATCTCTTCTACTAATCCTGGGGACATAATCCGGATCCATGTCCTCAAGGGACATAGCAAGGTACAAAATAACACAAGACAATATAATGCAGTGCAGCAATAAATGAAACAATAGGGTAAATAAATAAACCAGCTAAGTGATATGCAAATGAGAGTTTTAGTCATACTCAGGCTGAGACTACTACAGGATCGGTGTCGGTGAAACCCATAGCAGTATTCTCTCAAAGGGCCAGAACTTGCGCAAAAGCTCTGTATCAGAGACTAAGACACCTCCAGATGACAATAATTATAATATAATCAGCCTTTGATATGATAATACTCTCCCCACCCAATGTAATCTCATGTCACAGTTCACGATGTACATATTACGCAAGATCAAAACTAATGCAACAAGTCTGAATAAATTCTAAGCATGTAAAGATGTATATGTCATAAACCTGTATCCTATACAGAATCACCTTGAATATTTTAGGAAGATTATGTTTCATGATTCGTGTCAGGTGTCCTGGGTATAATGTACTTGATATGGCAAGTATGTAAATGTCACGATATCCATCTCTAGGTGACGTTGCACAACTCCGCGTACGGGGTTGGCACCCGACTATTAATCGAACGCTAAGTAAGTCACACGGCCCTAAGTGTAAGCATGTACAATAATTAATTAAGTCAAGTAAATAAGTAACAATACTGCAGGATTTGGCAAGGTACACTTGCCTGGGGTTTCGGCTCCAATTATAGCTCTGGCAGCAGCGGGATTTGCAGGCAGTTCTCTGATTGCTGAAATAGACATCATCATCAGATCCAGAAAATATCAATTAGCTAGAAACGCCTGTCCTTGAGTCCAATTTGGACACAAGGGCAAAAATGACATTTTCAGGTCAAGGCGGGGTCCACATGTGGGCCACTTTACACCAAAAAATGTGTCAGAACCAAAGGTCTCCAAATCTGTCAAACTTAGTGTCAACAAATCCAGAACGTTGATACGAACGAACGGAACTTCCAGAATTGGATTCCGATGAGCCGATCACAAAATCGCCCGTCAAGTGGAACCGTGGGGCCCACGATACGCGATTTTGTCTACGTTCTCAGAATTGAACCAAACTTGGGTCACAGGACCAGCGTATTACTACGAGTCTGATGGCACAAGTTTCGTTTCGATCCGACATATGTACACTAAGTTACAGCGAGATTCAGGACAGGCGGATACGGGCGTTGTCGGCGGATACGCATTGATTCCGGTGTGCACGCACATCCAAATCAACTTCTGTGATATCTCGCACGTCCGTATCGACGACGCACATGTTTTGGTAAAGATCGCACGCGACCAAATTGTCCCGTTTTGCGGGGCGTACTCAGTTTTGGGGGAAATGGGGTAAATATTTTCCTGTTTTTGGATCGCGGTTCGCGATCGCCACAGTTCGCGATGCACCGAGCGGGTTGCACAGGCATCGAGAGGGTCACGCAGGGTTCGCGTCACAACAGACGGGACAGAAAATAGAGCAACGTGGAGAGAGAACAGGTTACCTGAACAGGGCTCCAAAAAACTGAGATTTCTCGTGTCCTCGTATCGACTTGACACTACTGTGTCCTGGACGTGTCCGGGCTGTTGCTCTAGGGTTAGGGCTTGCCGGAGTCAGCTGGGCTCACCGGAGGGGTGCTGGGGCATGGCTGGGGAAGGTGAAGCAGCTCGCTGGTGTCGTCGGCTCATCGGGGCGTCTCAGGCGGAGCTAGGGCAGCTAGCTGGTGGCCGGGCGACGCTCGGGGAAGCGATGAGATGGGGAGCTGGGCGGCCGGGCTCTGCGAGGGTGGCGAGGTCGAGGGCGAGGGCGGAGGTGGAAGGGAGACGGCGCTGGAGCTGGAGGGGAGAGGCGGCTGCGGGATGCTGCGGGAGGCGGAGGGCGGCGGATCTGGAGGAGGAGCAGCGGGGAGGGGATGGTCGGGTCTCGTCGGAGACGACGGGGAGGCAGGGGAGAGGGCTGAGGACTGGCTAGGGCAGAGAAGGTGGAGGCAGGGTGTTTTATAGGAGGTCGGCGGCCGTTGCGGGAGACGGAGCGGCTGGGGGAGCGGGGCAGCCGGCGGTCGGGTAGGCGAACGGTCGGCAGGTCAGCCGGCGGAGGGGAGGCGAACGGTCGGGCTCGGGGGCGGTTAGGGATTTAGGTCTAGCGGGTCGGGTCTAGCGAATTTTGGGTCGCGGGTTAGACCCGAATCAGAACCGCTAAGGTTGAGTTGGGTTTGGTTTGGTTTGGTTTGGTTTGGTTTAAGTGAACCAGGTTCAGGGTTTAATTATAAAATAGTTTTTAGGGCTTTAAAAATGCTTTCGGGGTCCAATTAATTCTCAAAAATTACCCTATGTCTATTTTTTTATTTTACACTAAAAAATATTATTTTCATAATATTTTAATATTATTTAACATCATTTTAAAATCATTTAAAATTGAAATACCTTAGTTTTAATTAATAAAAATCCCGGAAAAATTCTAGAAAATTATGAAAAATCTAAATTAAAAATTCTTGAAAATCAGGCGGTTTATAATCTACCCCCCTTAAGAGGATTACGTCCTCGCAATCAAAGAATAACCGGTCAACAGAGATGACACGGTTGCAAACATTATTCGAAGCATATTACAATCAAGTAGAATCAAAGTTAAGGGTGTAAGAATAACACATAGAAAAAATTCTTTCCCTAGGCGATAAAAGTTATGCAATTTCTCGAATGAAGAAAATCTAGAAAATTACAGTTTTTAGAAAAACTAGGTTATCACTTATCAAAACATATTAGGTTATCAATTATTAGAAAGTTAAAACTATCAGGTCAAAGCTAAGGTCACGAACCAGCAGGCACAAACTAAAGCAATGCTAGAAACGAGATAGCTACGAATCACTTACGCGCATTAGCTACTCCATGAATCTGTGCGTCCTCCAAAGTCATCGCTGGAGCTTGTCCGCGTCCTTGAGGTAGATTCCTCTGCTGCTGCTGGACCTGCTGGAAGAGTACGGCCTGGGGTATCAAAGGTGGCCTCGGCTGGTTCCCTCCTGGAGCTGGTGGTATGACTCCTTGAACTCCCGTTTGTGGTGCTCCCAATGCTGGATAAGCTGGCCTCGGTACTGGTAAAGCTTGTTGGTTAACCATTGGTGCTCCTCTACCCTCATGGCATCCCTTCACTGAATGCTGACTGGATCCACAAGCTAAACATAGTCCTCTTTTGCGTCTGCACTCGCTCTCCTGATGGCCTCTCTTGCGACAATATTGACAGATAGGTAGAAATAAGGCTCTTGGTGCTGCTTCCTGTGGTGGATTCATCTGAGGTCGCTTTGCAGCTCTTTCCTGCTGTGCTTGGTCTGGTGCATGTGGTCGCTTCTGGCTGGACTCTATCCTGGTGATGCTCTCCATGGCCCGTGCTGCAGTAACAATGTCCGAGTAAGAGGTAGGTGCAACGGAGCTGATTAACTTCTGTAGCTCAGAGCTAAATCTGTCGATGAACTTCTCCGCTTAGTTTTGCTGAGCTTCTTCATGAACCTTCTGATGGGCTTGCATCATCACGTAGAACATTCGAAATATTTGTTGTTCGTCCATAGCCTACCCTTGTGGAACGGTAGGCATCGGTGGAGTAAACTGCGTCGATGGTGGAACGTCATCTTGCTGGATTCTTGTGGCATGCTGACTTGCTTGACTGTGTTGTTATGATGATTGACCTTCATCCACTAGTATTACTTCATCTTCGTTGGTTACCACGACATCTCGTGGTGATCTTGCAGGAGTCTCGTCGCCGGCTTGTGGATCCATAATTCTGCAACCAAAATAAACTATAAGAGGCGCACAGGAATCAAAGCAGGATGCAAGTCAAGAAATTTATCCGAATCCGATATAGATATCAAGAATATTTCAAGCAAGTGGATGAGATCCTAAAAACTTATCCTATTCTTATTGCAGGCATGTTCGGTCCCTAAGTTAAAACCGAACAATTTAGTCGTTGACCTGCATGGGCCACCACAAAAACCATGTCACGCTCCAGTCCCAAAATATCGAGGAACTGGACACGTGGCAATGGCCAGCAGCACGCACCGATGGACAAACCCAATTTAATGGATCCATCGGGGCATACTTAAGCTGTATTACAATGATCAGGGTTTACTAATCTTATCCACAGAATAAACACAGCAATATCAATAAAAATTATTTAAACAACATCCAGTCACAAGTAAATAAAATTGGGGAACAACCCGATATTAAGTTTGTTACAAATGTTCATTTAAACAGGAATAAAAGAGTTTATTTGCCAATAAAAAAATGAGCATAGAGAAGCAGATGTTCAGAAAAAGTCCTCAGCGATCATCTCGTCCTCGTGGTCTGGTACTGTTCTGAGAAGTGCTCTTGTCCTATAAACCTCAGAGTGGATCTCTTCTGCTAATCCTGGGGACATAATCCGGATCCAGGTCCTCAGGGGACATAGCAAGGTATAAAATAACTCAAGCCAATATAATACAGTACAGCAATAAATGAAATAATAAGGTAAATAAATAAACCAGCTAAGTGATATGCAAGTGAGAGTTTTAGTCATACTCAGGCTGAGACTACTACAGGATCGGTGTCGGTGAAACCCATAGCAGTATTCTCTCGAAGGGCCAGAACTTGCGCCAAAGCTCTGTATCAGAGACTAAGACACCTCCAAATGACAATAATTATAATATAATCAGCCTTTGATATGGTAATACTCTCCCCACCTAATGTAATCTCACGTCACAGTTCACGATGTACATGTTACGCAAGATCAAAACTAATACAACAAGTCTGAATAAATTCTAAACATGTAAAGATGTATATGTCATAAACCTGTATCCTATACAGAATCACCTTGAATATTTCAGGAAGATTCTATCTCATGATTCGTGTCAGGTGTCCTGGGTATAATGTACTTGATATGGCAAGTATGTAAATATCACGATATCCATCTCTGGGTGACGTTGCACAACTCCGCGTACGGGGTTGGCACCCAACTATTAATCGGACGCTAAGCAAGTCACATGGCCCTAGGTTTAAGCATGTACAATAATTAATTAAGTCAAATAAATAAGTAACAATACTGCAGGATTTGGCAAGGTACACTTGCCTGGGATTTCGGCTCCAATTGTAGCTCTGACAGCAGCGGAATTTGCAGGCAGTTCTCCGATTGCTGAAATAGACATCACCATCAGATCCAGAAAATATCAATTAGCTAGAAATGCCTGTCCTTGAGTCCAATTTGGACACAAGGGCAAAAATGATATTTTCAGGTCAAGGCGGGGTCCACATGTGGGCCACTTTGCACCAAAAAATGTGTCAGAACCAAAGGTCTCCAAATCCGTCAAACTTAGTGTCAACAAGTCCAGAATGTTGATACAAACCCAATAAAACTTCCAGAATTGGATTTCGATGAGCCGATCACAAAATCGTCCGTCAAATGGAACCGTGGGGCCCACGATACACAATTTTGTCAACGTTCTCAGAATCGAACCAAACTTGGGTCACAGGACCAGCGTATTACTACGAGTCCGATGGCATAAGTTTCGTTTCGATCCGACGTGTGTACACTAAGTTACAGCGAGATTCAGAACAGACAGATACGGGACGTTGTCGGCGGATACGCGTTGATTCCAGTGTGCACGTACATCGAAATCAACTTCTGCGACATCCTGCACGTCCGTATCGACGACGCACACATTTCGGTGAAGACCGTACGTGACCAAGTCCTCCCGTTTGGCGGGGCTTACTCAGTTTCGGGGAAAATTGGGGTGAATATTTTCCTGTTTTTGGATCGCGGTTCGCGATCGCCACAGGACGCGATGCACCGAGCGGGTTGCACGGGCATCGAGAGGGTCACGCAGGGTTCGCATCACAACAG
Source organism: Iris macrosiphon (assembly GCA_036927795.1). Classification (NCBI taxonomy): domain Eukaryota; kingdom Viridiplantae; phylum Streptophyta; class Magnoliopsida; order Asparagales; family Iridaceae; genus Iris; species Iris macrosiphon. Next base: position 91,019,130 of record JAYESA010000001.1, read on the forward strand.
ACGGGACAAAAAACAGAGCAACGAGGAGAGAGAATGGGTTACCTGAACAGGGCTCCAAAAAATCAAAATTTCATGTGTCCTCGTGTCGACTTGATATTGTTGTGTCCTGGTCGTGTTCGGGCTGTTGCTCTAGGGTTAGGGCTTGTCGGAGTCGGCTGGCCTCGCCGGAGGGGTGCTGGGGCACGACTGGGGAAGGCGGAGTAGCTCACTGGTGTCGTCGGCTCTTCGGGGCATCTCAGGCGGAGCTAGGGAAGCTCGCTGGTGGCCGGGCGGCGCTCGGGGAGGCAAGGAGATGGGGAGCTGGGCGGCCGGGCTCTTCGGGGGTGGCGAGGTCGAGGGCGAAGGAGGAGGAGGAGGAAGGGAGACGGCGCTGGAGCTGGAGGGGAGAGGCGGCTGCGGGATGCTGCGGAAGGCGGAGGGCGGCGGATCTGGAGAAGGAGCAGCGAGGAGGGGATGGCCGGGTCTCGTCGGGGACGACGGGGAGGCAGGGGAGAGAGCTGAGGGCTGGCTAGGGCGGAGGAGGTGGAGGCAGGGGGTTTTATAGGAGGTCGGCGGCCGTTGCGGGAGGCGGAGCGGCTGGGGGAGCGGGGCAGCCGGCGGTCGGGTAGGCGAACGGTCGGCAAGTCAGCCGGCGGAGGGGAGGCGAATGGTCGGGCTCGGGGGCGGTTAGGGATTTAGGTCTAGCGGGTCGGGTCTAGTGGATTTTGGGTCGCGGGTTAGACCCGAATCCGAACCGCTAAGGTTGAGTTGGGTTGGGTTTAGTTCAGCAGTTTGGTTTGGTTTGGTTTAAGTGAACCGGGTTCAGGGTTTAATTATAAAATAGTTTTTAGGGCTTTAAAAATGCTTTTGGGGTCCAATAAATTCCCAAAAAATTACCCTATGTCTAGTTTTTTATTTTACACTAGAAAATATTATTTTCATAATATTTTAATATTATATAACATCATTTAAAATTTATTTAAAATCGAAATACCTTAGTTTTAATTATTAAAAATTCTAGAAAATTGTGAAAAATCTAAATTAAAAATTCTTAAAAATCAGGGGGTTTATAATTGTCTCAGTAATAATCCCATATACCCGGGATCAGGTAATTTCCTGGCGGACGGTTCTTAGATTCCAGTCACATGGGTATCGTAATATCATTGTATCACTATAATAACCATTGAATCACAAAAATGTGATAATCACTTGTTATAAATAATTGTCGAATCTTTTCTTTATTTCAGAGAATTCGGATTATGTGATAATAAAATCAATGGTCGAATATCTTAAACTTTTCCAAGAATTCGGAACATAGGTCAACATTGGACATATATAATTGTCAAATTTGATCTCTTTCAAAATTTGGATCCAATGAAAAATAAGTGAGCTAAGTCTCACCTCGGTCATCGTATGTCCATATGTATGCTGGAACTACTGATCAGCATTACATTTTAAATTAATTTATATTGCAAAGAGTTCGACGGTGTGATCCAATTGTTATCTCCCATCCCAATGCAATTCTATTATAATCATTCCTATCTGACAATCAAATTAAGTTGGGTTATTATTAGTCCCATTTTTGTATCTCAGCCTGTGTGTTAGAGACAACACATTTTGAGGGAATATCTCATTAAAAAATTGTTCCGTCTTTGCGAAAACGTTAGACATCTAATAAAACAAAAAATTCTCTTTCGTGTACTTAGGGTATCACGCCTAACGGAGTTATTCTATTTGGTAGAAGAAATTTTAAAAGCATGGAATTATACTCTATACCATGGAATATAATAAAAACTATCTTTGTTGCTCTTTTATACACGTGCAATGTGTCCTACGGGCCATAATAATTTAATAAAAATTCATAATCTAAGGATTTTAGGTTGAAACTAAGTTAAAATTTCAAATAACTTAAATCAATTATTCGGACTTTCCAAAAATGATTCTCTAAAATTTCTTAGAAATTTTGGCAGAATCTCCTTTGTATTATGGACTCTAAAATTTTCACAATTAATAAAAAAAGACCCGGAGCAACCCTACGTAGAATTCTCCGGGTTCGTTGACCATCTCGGTGGAATAACTCAACACCAGAACACACGTAATTGAACATATAGTATCAACATATAGAATAAAGAAGTCTAGCTTCTTACCCTGGATAAATTATAGCTTAATTAATGCTAACAATCCATGATTTAATAACCTTCACTAAAAAATCCAACTAAACAAGAACATTAGAGTACCACAATTATGGCAAAATGAACAATCAAGAATTTACACAAACTAAATATGTATATAGTTATTTCAAACATAATTTTTAACCAAGTAACCTATAAATAAAATATTGATCATCCTAAAATTTAGAATAGAATTCCCTCAAATATAAATCAATTTCGATCTCCGAGATACTTGCTAGAAGAAAAACATAATCGATTTTTTTTAGTCCGAACACCTCCGAAACCTAAAGTCTGTATGTTAAGTTATTGGGGAGTAGAGTTGTACAACTTAGACATTTATTTTGAAATCAAACTAAAAGAGTGTGCTGAATTTTAAAGATAAATTCAGACTTAGAGCCTAATATGTCAACTACGGTCTTGTATCGCTTATGAAAATACATTCCATAGTTGCCTATAAAACTCTTGTTTAATAATACGTGATATTTTCTTGTACTCATCCTAAGAACAACTTATAATATTAATATGCCATATCCAGACAATAACTACGAGTACAATAAATTATTTTCTAGCATCTTAGTATTGCTCTCATCCCCGAACAACCCTAGTTTAACCAAATCTGAATTTTAGTTGTTATTCGGCTAAAATAAATAATAAAACTTAAACGAAACCGATATGTTAGTATGATTTGGAATATGAATTCTATAACCTATCTCACAAGTGGTTTTCATAATATAAACTTGTTTATGACCATACTATAATTATTTTTAATTATAACTCATATTTGGTCCAAAATAACCAATTAATGCTCAATATCAATTTCGGACGACCAATATTTTTTGAAAATTAAGGATTTGTACTTAGAAACACTCCGCTACTCTAGGTTGGAATACATAAAAAAATCAATATAAGCTACAATTTACAATTTAGTACTAGAGTTGAGATCAAATAACACTAATTTATATATATATATATATATATATATATATATATATATATATATATATATTGTCAATATTATGTCATACACAACAATTTTGACTACAAGTTCCTAACCGATGTACACCTTGGAATAATTTTCGATAACGCTATAAATTTATCGACACACACAAGCATTAGCATACAATCATCATCATAGTACTAAGCATAACAATCAAATTTACACAACCATAAAAATTCTAAACCATATTTATATTACTTATAAAATTCTAAAACCACATGTCATATAATGTTCCAACTCACACATAATCTCATAAAATTAGAAACTAAATTATCTTTACGATTAATTCATGAAATTTTAATTACTTTGGATGTATAATAGGATTTTTTTCTAAAATAGTAGTTGGAGGAGATATTTAGACAAACACTTTATAAGCATGAACAAATTTAAAAGAAGAATTAAAAATCAAGGAGGCGGGCTTGCCTTTGTTTTGATTCCAAAATTTAAAAATTGAGACTTGATCCTCAATTTCTCTTCCTCAAGCGATTATGTTCAAAAATTGGGATTAATTAAAATATACAAGTCTAACCTTGGTATATAAAAAAACAAAGATTTGAGAGAGGAATATACCTACAAGAAAATTAGGGCTTGATCTCCTTCTCCTTCCCCAACTAACCATCTTCTTCTTCTTCTTCTTCTTCTTCTTCTACTTCAAATCCTTCTCCTTCTTTTTTTTTTTAAAAAGATTAGGAAAATCGGAAATAGTATAGGAAGATGATGATGATGGAGGAGGTGGAGGTGGTGATGGAGGTGAAGGGGACGGGTGGAGTCCGCCGACGGTGAAGGGGCCGGATGGACGGTCTGCGACGGTGGCTGCAGAGAGGAGAGAGTAGTGAGGGAGGAGAACTGAGAAAGAGAGAGAGAGAGAGAGAGAGAGAGAGAGAGGGGGGGGGGGGGGAGAGAGAGAGAGGAGAAGGCGGTGGAGAGTGAGGAGGGTGCAACCCTCTCTCTCTTCCTTTCTATATGATTCTTTTTTTTATGACTAAGGTTTTAGGAATGTTGCCATGTGGCCAAAAGAGTGTTAGATTCTAACACCTAGCCTCTAAGTTGTCCTATTAATATTTGAAAGTGCAAAAAATCATTCCATGACTTTTATGCAAAAATATTATATTTTAATTAAAATACATCAAATTATTTTACTAAATCTACTTCTTTATTATAAAAACATTAATATCTAATTAGCTAAGAAAATTTTAAATAAATAAAATAAATTGGATAATACTGTATTATTGGTCACGACTATGACACTTGTGAGTAGAGCTTGGTGGGGTAATGTTCATATTTTGACATCTGTTCTCGAGAGATATATCTTCTTGATGTTGATCTTGATCTATGTCCGAGTGATGATATGAAGAAATCATATTGTATGATTTATACTTCTTACCCTTCTTGAATTTTGAATTGGAAGGTGCTGCTCCCTGGTCCCAAACTGGCAGCATGATAGGATGAATCCATATAATCTCGCCATGATCTGTGGTAAGAGGCATCAACCCCTCTGTTTGACTTTGAGGAGGAGAGAGATTTACCACTTCCATCATAGTTTGATGTATTAGGATGACACCGTTTGAGACTTCTTGTGCTAGAAAATCGTCGAATTGAAGAGACCATATTGGTGGTGATCGTCTTCTCCTCCTTGTGAAGGGTGATAGCTTTAGAATCTATCAACTGTTGGATTTTTTTTTCAAGACATAACAAGACTTTGTAGGATGATGTACATACCGATGGTATAAGCAATACTTCGGGTCATCTGTTTTACCGGACTTATTTGGTCGTTTGATGTAAGACAACTGTAACTTGTTGCTTTTTATAAAGCATTCAAAAATGTTGTAGATATCGCTCTCATCAAATGAATATTATTTCTTAGGACTGGAAGACTCTGGAGGCTTTTGTGCTGAAGGAGAAATGGGTGGCTTTGATAGGTTTATTGCCAAGGTCTCCTTTTCTTTGTTGTTGCGATTATTTGCACTGTTAGAGGGACGATTTTCTTCAGCATTGGTCATTTATAATCCCAAATTATGTGCCACATTCACGTTACCTTCAGCAACTTCGGCCCCAATGATGAACGCCATCCAGTCTTAAAATTGAGTTGGACCTATCCAGAGCCCTACTATAGGCAGTAGGTTCTTTTTGCAAGTATCAATGAATGCGGAGTCTAGAATACAGGGGGGTAACTTCCGAGTTGCTTGCCTGAAACACTATATGAATTCATGAACGAATTCTTTGTCCTATTGTTTAATATCGATGAGCAAAGATATTGTCATATCCATGCATCTCTCATAGAATCGTGAGAGAAAAATATATATAATGTCATCGAACGAGGATATGCAGTTATCAGGTAAGATGTGATACCAATCGTAGGCTATGCCGGCCAAGCATCCCATGAATAATCTAGTAAGAAGAGCATCTTCTTTCTGCAGATGAGCCATTATCATATTAAAGTAATTAAAATATTGGCTCGGTGATGTCCTTCCTTCAAACAAGACTATTAATTGGGGCTTGTATTTAAGAGAGAATGGAATATTATCCCAATGAGGAGGATAAGGCCCACAACTTGCGGAGTTAGTCTTTGTTCTTTAAAATATCGACCCGTGCACGCAACTTTCGGATAGCTTCGAGTGAATCTTCTGGTCGGATTGGTGGAATTGACTGATAAGATCCTGGTTGAACATGTATTATCAATGATGGAGGTCCACTCCCAATATTGAGAGGATTAAGAGTTGGCGCTGCTGACTCTTGGTTTATAACTGCTTCTGGATTTGTGTTATCCTGCAGAGGTGTTATTCCAAGAGTAGGTTGTGTAGGTATAAATAAGTCATTTGGACAGGTGCTGGTGTAGCAGAATATTTAGTTGTCATCATTTGATACATATTTTGCATTATAGTGTGCATGTCTCTGAGAGCGGACTCTAATGAGTTGAGGCATTGTTCGGTGGCTTCTGATAGAGAAGCATCTTGTTCATCACCGACGGCATAAACGCTAGCATCCCTGTGTACAACAGAGGGATTGGTAGAAAGAGTAGTGTAGTTGGAGTCTACACTGTCAGTTTCAGAATGGGGGGGTTGCTACCTCTAGCCTCGGATTCTGAGGAATGTGGATTCCCGTGAAGACCGAGCTTCCGTCTTCGAGAATGAGTATTTTGGTATACTCCTTCAAAGGACTCGACGAGTTGGTCAAATCTCCTCTTGTTGGGTGTTCTTAAAGAATATCGTTTTGATTGTCTCCTACCACGGAGAAGATGTGAAGTCATGTATGTTGAAGTAAGGAGCGGTTCATTATCAAACTCCTGGTTGTCAACTTATTTTATATGTCGAGGTTTAGGAGACATAGTGTAGGTCAATCGGTCAAACATAGACCGTTTTGCTGATGCACAGCAATATTCAATTACAACTTTGTGACAATTGCAACGATGTTCATTAGGAAACATCGTTACAAGGTCGGAGGGATCTCTATCCTCATGCTTTTGTACAATAAGTTCATGTAATTCATAAGGGGGAAGAAAAAGGATGAGGAGGACAGACTCTGCCTCTTTATATGAGATATATTAGACCTCCTATGCACTTTTTTAAGTTCGTGTAATTCATAGGGAGAAGAGAAAAGGATGTGTCACTACCACATTTTAGGAAAAAGGGTATTTTAGTAATTTCCTATTTAAATAAATATTGTGCATGATAAATAATTTTTGTTGTATTATTTAATTGTTGTTGGATGTTATTTAATTATTTTGGACTTATTTTAGTGGACCCAACTAGTTTAGTTTGGACCCATGGACCAACATGAATTAATTAGTTAGACTTGGCCCATTTAGAAAGCCCATAGTTAAGGAAATGAATTAAATTAATTAAATGATTAGACTAGAAGCTTCCTTCCTTAATTATTTCTTCATGAGAGGCCCCAAGGGGTACATTGGACATTTTACAATTGCTTGGGGGAGGGGCTATGGCCGGCCTATTAAAGAGGGGGGAAATTTCTCTCTCCTCCCATTTCATTCCAAATCTAGATCTAGAATTCTCCCACTACCAAATTTCCTCCATTCCCAATCCAATTCCCTACCAAATTCATTCCAAATTCTTTCCAATTCACCATTAGAGAAGGAGGAAGCAAGGATCTAGAAGAAGGAAGCAAGGATCTACAAAGAGGAGCAAGGATCTACAATTTGGAAGCAAGTTCATCTCAATTGGAGGTTTCATTGGGAATCCATCTCCCAATAGGTATAATTCAGATTTTCCCATTTAAATAGCTTCTAAATCTGAGATTTAATCATGTAAAACCAACCTATATGTATGTACTACCCATAGGACTTTGTTTTGTGTTCATAGGAGACCCATGGAGAAAGTTATGGTACTTTTTGTGTCAATTTTGTTGGAATTCCGAATTTACATTTTGTTGTGTGTGTCAATTGATCCTATAGATCAATTGGACAATGAGCTTTGTGTTTGGAGCTAGTGTCGTATCCATATTGGGATACTTGTGGTTCGTATCCCAACTATTTGGTGATACATGTCATTTGGGGGTTTTCCTCCGACACGGGGCTTTGAATATGTCGTATTTTGACACGGACACATAGATCTACTTTTGACGCTTTGATTTGTTCATAAATATTATTTGTGATTTGTTTGTGTCCTTCGGGGTGCATTTGGTTGTGTGTTGGACTCGTGTCGCATGCGTATCCTAGATCTAGTGGGATACGGTGAGATACTCTCCAATTGTGTGTATTTTTGCATAGATCTAATTAATTGTGGTTCAATTCTTCATTTATAATTAGTATATATATATGGATATTAAATATTTATTTTGTGTATTTATTATAGTAATTATTGTAGCATAGATCTATATTTTGGGTGTGCTAATATAATGTACAATATAATATGTAGCTTTCTTGCATGCAAATATATATGTTACTACTTGTTAAATAATATAATTTATACATAAAATGTTTTATAAAATATATTTGTATGTTTAATTGTGTAATTATATTATTTATAATTATTATGTAATTATTTGGATATTAATGTAAATATTTTAGGTGTGCTTCTAGCCATGTAAATTATATGTTCTTTGTTAAATATTTGAAGGTATAAGTTTATGTGTATATTAATATATATATGTACATTTTTGTATTAATGGTTTATATATATATATATATACTGTTTTATATATTCTGTTTATATATATATATATATATATTGTTTTATATATTCTGTTTTTATATATATAATTATATATATATATAACTTGTTTTAGTGACAGAGAATTAATGACAGTAAAAACTGTCATTAATTAGCCGACTAATAGCAGCCGTTGTAGCCTTCGGGCAATTAATGACAAACCTGTCATTAATTGCAACAGCGGGAAACAGCAGCTTTTCTGCGACATTTTTCCGCGACAGTTTAACTGTCAGCGAAAACCAAAGCAGTGGCAGTTTATTATTTGGGTTTCGGTGACAGTCCCGACTGTCACTATTTAAACTGTTTTGATTTAATCCTATTTTATTCACTGTTTTTCAATGACGCTTTGACATATTTAATGTATATATTATATATTATAATTGTATATATATATGTGTTTTGTGAGGAATAATAATTGTAATAATATATTATGTTATTTATATAAATGTTGGGTTGTATATATATTATTTTAGGGTATATATTAATTATATTATTAGTATACTTTGTGTGAGTTCTTTTTGAATCTAATTTGATTCCTAAATTATTGTAGTTTATCTCTATATTATTTTATAGATGTCTTGTGAGGTTGACTTTGGGTTTGACCATGTTTGACTTTAGTGGACTTTAGAGTTGACCATAGTTGACTTTTGACTTAGAATTGACTTATTGACCTAGAAATTGCCTAGTTTGACTTGTTCTCTTTCCGGGACCTTGTATTAATGTGATATTCCATATCTAGGTCTTCGAGGCACCGAGTCAGACATTTGTGAGACTGTTCATTGGACTTCAGGCGAGTACATTCTCTGATAGTTTCTCATTTATGATATCCTCTATGTTCGTTGTATCTAGTGTAGATATACATGTTCTCTTGACACTATGGTTACACGGATTGGTATATCCGGATCTCGTCATGAGATGTTATTCCTTGGTATATGGTGTATATGGTGCAAGTATTGTTTCATTGGTTATCTTGTACATGTACAGACACCGATTCTCGGGAAGACTAGCTATCTTCTTGGGGAATCTAGTGCCATAACGTACCGTGGTTGGATCTATTATACCAGTCGGGGTAGGGAGTATTTTAGTGTAGATATGTGATCATACCCTCCTTGTGCATGTCTTGTTCCTTGTGAGTGTTGATCATACACCGCACGTATAATCAGCCAGGCCATTATACTCTTGTGCAAGTTCCTAAGCCGATCACATGTTAAAGCTAGTACTCACACACTTAGTCATTAGTATTCTTGTTCTATCAGCATATTGTTCATTATTGTATTTCTTTCCAGTACTTTCTTATTGTCTATATATTTCTTGTATCTATTTATGCATCTTGTTTATCCACAGCTACTTACTGTTACATAGTTTTTATCATTATTTGAGAACTGCTGTTAGGGTTGTACTCTGCTCCTTTTCTGACTGGATATATTTTTCCAGATGACACTGAGGAGTACCCTACCTATTATGGACCCCAGGATGTTGTGGGTTTAGATTCTGAGACCCTGGCTCAAGAGGGACTTATCCCAACTGAGACAGTTGACCCTGGAGTTGTAGCTTTATAGTTTTGTAGTATTCTTTTGTACTGGATTTGTCTCCAGCATATTTCTGTATTTTTTCTTCAGACTCATTGATGTATTATTTTAGACTCATGAGTTGTATTGTGACTATTCTATTCTTATCTGATTCGTGTTCATTCTATCTTAGTTCTGTGATTGAGTACACTCTCTTTTGGTGGTTCATTATATTAGATAGACTTTCTAGACAGCGTTCTACCGCCGATTCTGCGGCGTAGGCTGGGCGTTGTTTCCGACTAGTACCCTTACCCCGGGTGCGGGTCGTGACACGTTTTTGGTGGTGGCCCATGCAGGTCTAGCTTCACAAGTATGTGATGTCGTGGTAGTGCGACAACTTAGTTGTACTACTGCGAGCCTGCAATAGGATATAGGATATAGGCTGAGATACTCAATCACATCTAGGAAAATTCTTTTGATTCAACTATTCTCCTTTGACGTTGATACTTGATCTCTTAAACTGTCCTTTCCTTGATGTCTTACATCTTGTGCCATATTGATTCTCATTCCGTCTTTTTATGAGACATACTCGGAGATACTTGCGGAGGCACGCAAGGTTGAGCGGGATCTGGGTTTGAAGACCAAGAGAGACCGTGATTCTTTTCTGGGGGCCAACGGCAGTATAGTATCTGCCAAACGTCCTCATTTCCAGTCCAGACCTTTCCAGCAGCCACAGCAGAACCAGACTCCAGCTAGAGCGCCTTTTCACCAGGCACCTCAGCAGCAGAGGCAGTTACAGCAAGCTCTATGCAACTTCTGCAAGAAGCCCGGCCACATCTGGGAAGTTTGCAGAAAGAGGCTAGGAGTTTGTTTGTATTGTGGTACTGAAGGGCATCAATTGAGGGAGTGTCCTCGTCGTGCAGTTCAGGGAGCAGCTCCAGCTCCGAGGGCACAGATGAGACCACCTGCAGCACAACCGAGGGGACCGCTTTCGACACAGCAGCAGCGTTTTGTCCAGCATCAGCAGCAGGGAGGTGCTCGGCAGGGACGAGCGTTTGCTATGACAGTCGAAGAGGAGGAACCCACCGGAGATGTCATCGCAGGTTCTATTCTTCTTGATTCCATTCCAGCTTTAGTTTTGTTTGATAGTGGTGCTTCCCATAGTTTTGTATCTGTTTCTTTTGCTCTAAAGCATGGTTTGGTAGCTGAGTCTTTGCTTAGGACTTGCAAGATCATGACCGGGGGAGGCATTACCCTGGTTAATGATATTTGCAAAGATCGGAGAGTTACTCTGGGAGGCCGTGAGTTGAGTGCGTGTCTACTTATAATGCCACTTCCGAGCTACGACATTGTACTCGGGATGGATTGGTTGAGTAGGCACCGTGCTAGCATAGATTGTAGAGGAGGTAGAGTTTTGTTTGGTTCGCCAGGAGAGCCAGAGTTCGAGTTTGCTAGAGGAGCTGCAGAGCAGGGAGAAGGCATTATTTGTGGAGCTATGGTGGAAGACAAGGAGTTGCCGCATCCGTTGATAGCAGAATTTTTGGATGTATTTCCTGAAGAATTGCCAGGATTGCCGTCAGATCGAGATGTTGAATTTTCTATAGACTTGGTGCCAGGTGCAGAACCGATTTTGCAGCATGTCTATAGAGTAAACAACAGCGAGCTGGTCGAGTTGAAGAAGCAGGTGGACGAATTACAGGATAAGGGGTTTATCAGATCGAGTTCTTCACCATGGGGAGCCCCGGTATTGTTTGTACCGAAGAAGGATGGATCGGTGCGTATGTGCATTGATTACAGGGCTTTGAATAATCTCACTATCAAGAATAAGTATCCTTTGCCACGGATTGATGATCTGTTTGATCAGTTGAGTGGTGCGAAGGTATTTTCTAAGATAGATTTGAGATCAGGCTACCATCAGGTGAAGTTGAAGCCGGAGGACATACCGAAGACTGCTTTTAGAACTCGGTATGGTCAGTACGAGTTTATGGTGATGCCGTTTGGTTTGACTAATGCATCGGCGGTATTTATGAACTTGATGAACAAGGTGTTCCACCAGTACCTTGACAAGTTCGTGGTGGTGTTCATCGACGACATACTCATATACTCGAGGACACCGGAGGAGCATGAGGAGCATTTGAGGATTGTGTTGGATGTGCTGAGGAAGGAGAAGCTGTATGGAAAGTTGTCCAAATGTGAGTTTTTCTTGGACAAGGTGGAATTCTTGGGGCATGTTGTGACTGGTGATGGTATTTCAGTGGATCCGAAGAAGATTTCAGCAGTGGAATCTTGGAAGACTCCGAGTTCGGTAGCAGAGATCAGGAGTTTCTTGGGATTGGCAGGCTACTACAGAAAGTTTGTGCAAGATTTTTTGAGGGTTGCCGAGCCGATGACCAGACTCACAAGGAAGGATGTGGAGTTTGTTTGGACGGAAGATTGCCAGGCCGCTTTTGAGGAGTTGAAGAAGAGATTGACGTCTGCTCCTATTTTGACATTGCCATCAGGGTCCGGAGGTTTTACTATTTATAGTGATGCATCGGGAAAGGGTTTAGGTTGTGTTCTTCAGCAGCATGGGAAAGTGATTGCCTATGCATCCAGGCAATTGCGTCCTCATGAAAAGAACTATCCTACCCATGATTTGGAGTTGGCAGCTGTCATATTCGCCCTGAAGTTGTGGAAATATTATTTATACGAAGTGCGTATGGAGATCTTCACAGACCACAAAAGCTTGAAGTACGTTTTCACGCAGAAGGAGTTGAACATGAGGCAGCGTCGGTGGTTGGAACTGATGAAGGATTTTGATATCTCTTTGAAATATTATCCTGGGAAGGCCAATGTAGTTGCCGATGCTTTGAGCAGGTATCCGGTAGCTATGTTCTTGACGCAGGATCGATATCTGTTGGAGGACTTGGAGAGCTTGGGCATTGAGGTGATTGTTCCTGGGTGTGCTATGCAGATGTGGGGATTGCAGATACATTCAGATTTGATGGATAGGATCAAGGCAGCACAGTATGATGACGTATCTTTGAGGAGTATCAGAGCTCAGGTGAGAGCAGGATTGGAGGATGATTTCACTATTGCAGAGGATGGATCTTTGAGGCATGGAGTTAGATTGTGTGTGCCTAGTGGGGAGTTGCGAGAGGAGATATTGCAGGAAGCGTATCGCTCTCAGTATTCCATACATCCAGGTGCTAACAAGATGTATCGGGATATGCGAGAGAGTGTGTGGTGGTATGGCATGAAGAGGGAAGTGGCACAGTTTGTATCCAGATGCTTAGTGTGCCAGCAGGTGAAAGCCGAGAGGCAGAGGCCAGGAGGTTTACTTCAGCCATTACCCATTCCAGAGTGGAAGTGGGAACACATTACTATGGATTTTGTGTCCGGACTACCACGATCTCCAGGAGGGAAAGACGCGATTTGGGTCATTGTTGATAGATTGACCAAGTCGGCCCACTTTTTGCCTTTCAAGGTGGGTTTGTCTACGGAGAAGCTGGCAGAGATGTATGTGAGGCAGATCGTTAGGATACATGGAGTTCCCGTCAGCATAGTCTCAGATCGGGATAGTCGTTTCACTTCTCATTTCTGGAGGAGTTTGCAGGAGAGTTTGGGCACTCAGCTCAAGTTCAGTACTGCATATCATCCCCAGACAGATGGGCAGTCAGAGAGGACTATTCAGACTCTCGAGGATATGTTGCGCACTTGTGTACTAGATTTCGGGGGTTCTTGGGAGGACCATCTCCATTTGGTAGAGTTTGCTTACAACAACAGTTACCAGGCCAGTATAGAGATGTCACCTTTTGAAGCTCTATATGGTCGGAGGTGTCGTACTCCTTTATCTTGGGACGATGTTGGAGAGAGAGTTTTGCTTGGGCCAGAGATGGTTGTGGATGCAGCAGAGAAGGTTCAGTTGATCAGAGACAGACTTCGAGTGGCACAGGACAGACAACGGCATTGGGCCGATAGCCATCGGAGACCCTTGGAGTTTGAGGTATAGTTTAGATTTTATTTTGTGTGCTTGTTCTTGGTTGTTTGTTATAGATAAGTTCTTAAGGTGGTGTTTTGTTCTAGGTGGGTGGTTTGGTGTTTCTGAGGATTTCTCCGACACGAGGCACGATTCGCTTCGGTGGAGGCGGAAAGCTTAGTCCGCGATTCATTGGACCTTTCACTATTCTAGAGAGGGTCGGTGCAGTTGCTTATAGACTAGACTTGCCACCTGCATTGGAGGGAGTGCATAACGTGTTTCATGTGTCGCAGTTAAGACGATACGTGGCAGATCCTAGTCATGTATTGGATCACTCAGAGATAGAGGTGGGCCCTACTCTTAGCTATCCAGAGCAGCCAGTTGGAATTCTGGATCGGAGAGAGAAGGTGCTGAGGAACTAGACTATTCCTTTGGTGCACGTCGCATGGAGGCATCACTCTCCGGGGGAGTCTACCTGGGAGAGAGAGGATGACATGCGAGAGCGTTATCCATATTTGTTTGTACCTTGAGGTATGTTATTTCTAGTTATGTTCTGTTCATTGTTATGTTCTGTTCATTAGTTAGTTGTGATTCTTTAGTTCTGTTCTGTGATTTTCTGGGGGTAGTTTTCGTCTTTGAATTTCGAGGACAAAATTATTTTAAGGAGGGTAGACTTGTCACTACCACATTTTAGGAAAAAGGGTATTTTAGTAATTTCCTATTTAAATAAATATTGTGCATGATAAATAATTTTTGTTGTATTATTTAATTATTGTTGGATGTTATTTAATTATTTTGGACTTATTTTAGTGGACCCAACTAGTTTAGTTTGGACCCATGGACCAACATGAATTAATTAGTTAGACTTGGCCCATTTAGAAAGCCCATAGTTAAGGAGATGGATTAAATTAATTAAATGATTAGACTAGAAGCTTCCTTCCTTAATTATTTCTTCATGAGAGGCCCCAAGGGGTACATTGGACATTTTACAATTGCTTGGGGGAGGGGCTATGGCCGGCCTATTAAAGAGGGGGGGAAATTTCTCTCTCCTCCCATTTCATTCCAAATCTAGATCTAGAATTCTCCTACTACCAAATTCCCTCCATTCCCAATCCAATTCCCTACCAAAATTTATTCCAAATTCTTTCCAATTCACCATTAGAGAAGGAGGAAGCAAGGATCTAGAAGAAGGAAGCAAGGATCTACAAAGAGGAGCAAGGATCTACAATTTGGAAGCAAGTTCATCTCAATTGGAGGTTTCATTGGGAATCCATCTCCCAATAGGTATAATTCAGATTTTCCCATTTAAATAGCTTCTAAATCTGAGATTTAATCATGTAAAACCAACCTATATGTATGTACTACCCATAGGACTTTGTTTTGTGTTCATAGGAGACCCATGGAGAAAGTTATGGTGCTTTTTGTGTCAATTTTGTTGGAATTCCGAATTTACATTTTGTTGTGTGTGTCAATTGATCCTATAGATCAATTGGACAATGAGCTTTGTGTTTGGAGCTAGTGTCATATCCATATTGGGATACTTGTGGTTCGTATCCCAACTATTTGGTGATACGTGTCATTTGGGGGTTTTCCTCCGACACGGGGCTTTGAACATGTCGTATTTTGACACGGACACATAGATCTACTTTTGATGCTTTGATTTGTTCATAAATATTATTTGTGATTTGTTTGTGTCCTTCGGGGTGCATTTGGTTGTGTGTTGGACTCGTGTCGCATGCGTATCCTAGATCTAGTGGGATACGGTGAGATACTCTCCAATTGTGTGTATTTTTGCATAGATCTAATTAATTATGGTTCAATTCTTCATTTATAATTAGTATATATATATGGATATTAAATATTTATTTTGTGTATTTATTATAGTAATTATTGTAGCATAGATCTATATTTTGGGTGTGCTAATATAATGTACAATATAATATGTAGCTTTCTTGCATGCAAATATATATGTTACTACTTATTAAATAATATAATTTATACATAAAATGTTTTATAAAATATATTTGTATGTTTAATTGTGTAATTATATTATTTATAATTATTATGTAATTATTTGGATATTAATGTAAATATTTTAGGTGTGCTTCTAGCCATGTAAATTATATGTTCTTTGTTAAATATTTGAAGGTATAAGTTTATGTGTATATTAATATATATATGTACATTTTTGTATTAATGGTTTATATATATATATATATATATATATATATACTGTTTTTTATATATTCTGTTTATATATATATATATATATATTGTTTTATATATTCTGTTTTTATATATATAATTATATATATATATAACTTGTTTTAGTGACAGAGAATTAATGACAGTAAAAACTGTCATTAATTAGCCGACTAATAGTAGCCGCTGTAGCCTTCGGGCAATTAATGACAAACCTGTCATTAATTGCAGCAGCGGGAAACAACAGCTTTTCTGTGACATTTTTCCGCGATAGTTTAACTGTCAGCGAAAATCAAAGCAGTGGCAGTTTATTATTTGGGTTTCGGTGACAGTCCTTCGGTGACAGTCCCGACTGTCACTATTTAAACTGTTTTGATTTAATCCTATTTTATTCACTGTTTTTCAATGACGCTTTGACAGATTTAATGTATATATTATATATTATAATTGTATATATATATATATGTATATATATATGTATTTTGTGAGGAATAATAATTGTAATAATATATTATGTTATTTATATAAATGTTGGGTTGTATATATATTATTTTAGGGTATATATTAATTATATTATTAGTATACTTTGTGTGAGTTCTTTTTGAATCTAATTTGATTCCTAAATTATTGTAGTTTATCTCTATATTATTTTATAGATGTCTTGTGAGGTTGACTTTGGGTTTGACCATGTTTGACTTTAGTAGACTTTAGAGTTGACCATAGTTGACTTTTGACTTAGAATTGACTTATTGACCTAGAAATTGCCTAGTTTGACTTGTTCTCTTTCCGGGACCTTGTATTAATGTGGTATTCCATATCTAGGTCTTCGAGGCACCGAGTCAGACATTTGTGAGACTGTTCATTGGACTTCAGGCGAGTACATTCTCTGATAGTTTCTCATTTATGATATCCTCTATGTTCGTTGTATCTAGTGTAGATATACATGTTCTCTTGACACTATGGTTACACGGATTGGTATATCCGGATCTCGTCATGAGATGTTATTCCTTGGTATATGGTGTATATGGTGCAAGTATTGTTTCATTGGTTATCTTGTACATGTACAGACACCGATTCTCGGGGAGACTAGCTATCTTCTTGGAGAATCTAGTGCCATAACGTACCGTGGTTGGATCTATTATACCAGTCGAGGTGGGGAGTATTTTAGTGTAGATATGTGATCATACCCTCCTTGTGCATGTCTTGTTCCTTGTGAGTGTTGATCATACACCGCACGTATAATCAGCCAGGCCATTATACTCTTGTGCAAGTTCCTAAGCCGATCACATGTTAAAGCTAGTACTCACACACTTAGTCATTAGTATTCTTGTTCTATCAGCATATTGTTCATTATTGTATTTCTTTCCAGTACTTCCTTATTGTCTATATATTTCTTGTATCTATTTATGCATCTTGTTTATCCACAGCTACTTACTGTTACATAGTTTTTATCATTATTTGAGAACTGCTGTTAGGGTTGTACTCTGCTCCTTTCCTGACTGGATATATTTTTCCAGATGACACTGAGGAGTACCCTACCTATTATGGACCCCAGGATGTTGTGGGTTTA
Source organism: Iris macrosiphon (assembly GCA_036927795.1). Taxonomy (NCBI): domain Eukaryota; kingdom Viridiplantae; phylum Streptophyta; class Magnoliopsida; order Asparagales; family Iridaceae; genus Iris; species Iris macrosiphon. Next base: position 91,036,680 of record JAYESA010000001.1, read on the forward strand.
GATTCTGAGACCCTGGCTCAAGAGGGACTTATCCCAACTGAGACAGTTGACCCTGGAGTTGTAGCTTTATAGTTTTGTAGTATTCTTTTGTACTGGATTTGTCTCCAGCATATTTCTGTATTTTTTCTTCAGACTCATTGATGTATTATTTTAGACTCATGAGTTGTATTGTGACTATTCTATTCTTATCTGATTCGTGTTCATTCTATCTTAGTTCTGTGATTGAGTACACTCTCTTTTGGTGGTTCATTATATTAGATAGACTTTCTAGACAGCGTTCTACCGCCGATTCTGCGGCGTAGGCTGGGCGTTGTTTCTGACTAGTACCCTTACCCCGGGTGCGGGTCGTGACAGGATGAGGTGCTGACTTTATTGGCGTATGATCCGTCGTCTCTCGCACCTTTGTTCTTCACAGAGAAGGAAAATTGTTCTGAATGTTCTTCACATGTTCACGCGCACAAACAGCACGTCGTGAGGACGTTGGTCCTGTTTGGTGCACATTTTGTGATACAGGAAGAGTTGGTACAATTTGCCTATGTGTATTTACTTTTGTACGCAGGTCTTGGCCGGGCGCACCAATAGCAGGTTCATAACAAGTGGCGCATAACTTTTCTTCAATTGAGCGCGTGATTATGATGTTATGGGGGGTGATTTTCCCTGACTAACTTTTTATTAGTGCCTGTAGAGAGATTGGTTTGGACAGCAGTATCCATGACTTGCTTGTCCCGCATATGACCACCAATATATGTAGGCTTAGAAGCTTGGGTGTGGATCACCCTTTGCTTGATATTGCGCGAGTTGTGCAATTTGTATTCCTTGTTTAGCGCAAGGGATTCAGAATCTTTGGTGTGGATCACACTTTGATTGATATTGCGTGAGTTGCACGAATTGTATCCCTTATTTAACGCAAGGGAGTTATCCACCAAATCATGGATCTGAACTTGGTTTCCAGAATTTACAAGGGAGTTTTCGTCAATCAGAATATTTTTATCCTTGTTGGCAGCAACTTCGGGATATGCATGATGAGGCTTGGGCACCCACACTTTGCGAGTTTTCCTCGACGTGAGAGTGGATGAGGGCCTAGCACTACCCCCAGAATGGAGCATTTCTTCATATGCTTGTTGGTCGAACTTCACGACCAAGGTCTTCTGCAACGAGCCGACCGACGCAGCGTTGAGTTGAGCTATCACCTTCTCGTCATAGGAGAAAGTCGTCCCCAGCAGAGTCGTCCTCTTTTTTGCAAAGAAAAGTTTATACGAAACTTTTGTATTACAAATAATTAAAAATAAAGAAAAGTACAGAAAAGATCATAAACAAGAATCTAAGTACAGTTGATTCTGGAGAAGTATAGTTGTAGATATCTGGTCTACGGACGATCACTTTACTTCTTGGACCACTCGACGATAAAGAAATATAGGGAATGCTCTGAACAACTTGGAGAGTTGAGCAATAAGAAAGCTTTGGCAACAACGACACAAGAAGCTTCTATTTCTGAATGAGTGGGTGTTGTTCCTTGTATCTGTATTTATAGAGTTTAGGAGCGGTTATAAGAGTGTGTGCACACTTTGGATAGTCTGTACTATTTTATCATTATGCGCGCACTTTTGGTGGACTAACACCCCACATTCTGAATGAGTGGGTGAACAACTCGCTGCATGCTTGACACGTAGCTTCCTATACGAGAAAAACATAGGTCGTGGGGGACATTTATTTGTACACTTTTTACGAAAAGTATGGCATGTAAGACACGCACTCGTAATTGCTCACTGTTAGTTAGAATAGTATGTGCACCTTAGGAGTGGTCTGGAGACTGGTGCACTTTTGGAAAGATTGGCTATACAAGCGCTCTCTTAAAGAAGTAGCCGTGATGGTGCACTTCTAATAAAATTGGCCGTGATGGCGCATCTTTTAGAAGTTGGCACAATGAGACACTTTTGAAGAAATTGGCACAACATCACACTTTTGAAGAAATTGGCACAACGGCGCACTTTTGACGGAGTTGGCACAGCGGTGCACTTATGAATAAATTGGCACAACGGTGCACTTTTGATAAAATTGGCACAGCGGTGTACTTTTAAAAAAATTGGCACAATGGCGCACTTTTGATGGAGTTGGCACAGCGGCGCACTTTTAAAAAAATTGGCACAACGACGCATTTTTGATGGAGTTGGCACAGCGGTGCACTTTTAAAAAAATTGGCACAACGACGGACTTTTGATGGAGTTGGTACAGCGGCGCACTTTTGAAGAAATTAGCACAGCGGCGGGGTCGCTAAATAACAACATGGGTCTACGTCCGCAGCCCAACTATAATAATAACTTCTGACTCTTCGGTTTATGTTCCAGCATGTCATATTTGACACATTTAATGCTCGGAGAAAAGTAGACATGTAAATTGTACGCATGTCTGTACTGACGAAAGCATCTTGAAAGTGCGCCACCCTTTGAAAAGAAAGAAAGTGCGCCATCCTCTAAATAGGAAGAAAGTGCGATATTCTTCCTTTGTTAAGTTTATTTGTAGAAAACTGTGCCATCTTCATAAGACACATTTTTTATGCTTCTACAGCGGGTACCGAGATCGAATATTGTCCTCGCACTCACACGTCGATTCTCCAAGAGCGTGATGTCCCGAGGCAACTCCGACAAGAGAAATAGTCTGATTCTTGAGTATCTTCTCTCTTCGATCCAGAATGGATACGGGTTACTTTTCGTAAGTTAAGTCCGTACCAACGACTAATTCAGAGTGATCGAGGATATGACTCAGATTCGAAATATACTACACAACTGAGACATATAAAATACATCGAGCACCTCACGTAGCGAAGGTGGAAGGGCAAGACGATAAGCCACATCGCCTACCCGATCGAGAATGTCAAACGGCCCAACGTATCGTGGACTAAGCTTCCCGCGGACCCCGAATCTAATAACTCCATGGGTTGGCGAAATCCGCAAGAACACGTGGTCGCCGACACAAAAATCTATAGGCCTACGATATTGGTCTTCCTAGTGACGATGTCGATCCTGCATAACCCGAAGTCGCTCTCTGATATGCCTGACAACTTTTACTGTCTGTGTGATCATTTCAGGGCCTAAAATCTTCATCTCACCAATGTTGGCTCAGGCCAACGGTGATCTACACTTCATGGCGTACAGTGCTTCGAAAGGTGTCATCTGAATACTGGCCTGATAACTATTGTTATACGAGAATTCTACCAAGTGAAGTTGATTCTCCCAAGATCCACCAAGGTTGATTGGATCTGTAGGTTAGCCTGAACTCATGTACTTTGTAAAAGTACTATCTCGATACCCATATCTCATAAGTCTTCTAGAATGTGCTTCTGCGTAGTCAACATAAATTTTTTATCTCTTCTGTTAAGTGCATCAGCTACTACATTAGCTTTGCCTGGATGGTACTGAAGTTCCATGTCATAGTCATTCAACAACTCTAGCCACCTCCACTGCCTTATGTTCAGGTCCTTCTGCGTGAATACAAACTTCAAACTCTTATGATCTATGAATATTTCTACCCAATCGGCGCCATATAAGTAGTACCTCCATAACTTAAGTGCAAACACTACTGCTGCTAACTCCAAATCATGAGTTAGATAGTTCTTCTCGTGATCCCTGAGCTTCCGAGAAGCATACGCTATCACTCTCCCTTGTTGTATCAAAACACATCCAAGTCCTTTGCCAAATGCATCACAATACACTTAAATCCTCCGGAGCCTGCTGGAAGAGTAAGGATTGGTGCAGAGATTAACTTCTTCTTCAACTCTTCAAAGGCTATCTGGCATTCTACTGACCACACAAATTTAGCTTCCTTACGCGTCAACCGAGTCAAAGGTGCCGAGATCTTAGTAAAGTTTGACACAAATCTTCTGTAGTATCCTGCCAAGCCCAAAAAACTACGCACCTCCGCCACTGTCTTCGAAACTGGCCAGTTCTCTACTGCATCTACCTTCTTGGGATCAACTGACACTCCTGCTCTAGAAATAATGTGACCAAGAAAAGATACGTGATCCAGCCAAAACTCACACTTTCTAAGCTTCGCATATAACAGGTGCTCCCTCAAAGTCTGCAATACTACCCTGAGATATTCTTCATGTTCCTCCTCATTTCGAGAATACACAAAAATGTCGTCTATAAATACTACCAGAAATTGGTCTAAGTATGGCATGAAGACACGGTTCATCAAATCCATGAATACCGCTGGAGCATTAGTCAGTCCGAATGGCATAAATAAGAATTCGTAATGCCCATATCGTGACCCTAATGATGTATTCAGTATATCCTGCTCCCGGACTCGCATCTGATGATATCATGATCAAAAATCTATCTTGGAGAAGACTCTTGCTCCACTTAATTGGTCAAACAAGTCATCAATCTTGGGTAATGGGTACTTGTTCTTCACTATCACCGCATTCAACCGCTTGTAATCCATACACAACCATGTCGATTGATCCTTCTTCTTCACCAATACAACTGGTGCTCCCCACGGTGATCCATTAGTCTGAATAAACTTCTTCGCCTTCAGTTCTTGCACGTGCCGATATAACTGATCAAGCTCTGATGGTGACATTGGGTATACCTTCTGGGATACTGGTTCTTCTTCTGGCATTAACTCTATACAAAACTTTACTTCTCGAATTGGGGACAATTCGAAAAGTTCATCGAAAAAGAGATACATGAACTCTTCAACTATCGTGGGTACCGGGTCTCATTTCCTTGCTATTGTTGCGACTCCTACCTTATACTGGTCTCCTGCTATTCTTCTAAGGACAAACTCCTTTAGATCGGAAATTCTAAATAACACTCTACCTTCACGACTGTCTATCGTTGCATGACTATCTCTCAACCAGTCCATGCCTAAGATACGTCAAAATTGCCCATAGGGAACTCGATCAACTTTGCAGGTGGTAAATACCCAAATACTATGACGGGACATGCTAGGCACACCCTACTAACTTCTACGATCTCATTGACAGTGAGTATATTCAGCCTCTCTGGCAATGCCTCAAACTTTAATCTAATATGTGTCGTATATTATGCAGATATAAATGAGTCTGAAGCTCCAGAATCAAATAAAGCTATGGCAGGAAAGGTTGTAACAAAAATATTACCTGCCACTACGTCGTTCGAACCCAAGGCTTCCTCCAAAGACAAGGTTAATGCCTGCCCTTGGCCTTGTCGAGATCCCTGTTGTTGTCTTTCTTGCTGCCATTGTTGCGATCCCTAATGATTCTGTTGATGTTGTCTATAAAGTTGGGCCTGTGCCGGCAATGGACGCTGAGCTAAGGGTTGTACTGTTGTTGTTTGTCCCCCTTGTTGTACTGCCCTTGGAGCTGGTAATGTAGAAAACTGTTGTATTAGCCCTCTTGGCCTCTGTATCAATGGGCATGTAGCAACCCTATGATCGGGACTCCCACATCTCAAGCACTGTCCTTTTGTTGTCCGACAAATATTCCGGGTATGGCTTCCTTTTCCACAATAGGTACAACTTGTCGGTGCTCCCCGTCGTTGTTGCTGTTGTTGCTGTTGCTATCTCGGCTGTTGCTGCCGAGTTAGTGCCATACTGTCGAGGTCACTGGCCTCCTATGTGTCACATCATAGATGCGAATGCCAGCGGATGGTGCTGAAGTTCACCGTATTAGTCCTCCCTCATTGCTCTGTCTAAGAGGCCTCTTTCGATTCACTCTTCTTGATGCCTTCCTCTGGGAAGTAAGCTCAACCCTCTTGGCTGCTATCAATATCGCCTAAAAATCTGTAATCATGCACCTCTACCATGTGTAAGATTTCTAAGTAAAGTCCATGCTGGAACCTGATTGCTCTCTCCAACTCGGTTGCCACCGTGGTTGAAGCAAACCTGCTCGGTCGACAAAATTTTGTCGCGTAACCGTATATTGTTCTTCCAGCCTGCTGGAGGTTAGTGAACCTTTGTTGCAACTCATACTGGGCCACAATACCAAAGAACTTCATTCTAAACCGGGTCCTAAAATCATCCCACGAAATAGGATGCCTCAACCCTACCTCCACCGTGGCCCACCAATCCCTTGCCATATCCTAGAGTTGTAAGCGAACCAGGTCAACTTGTTTCTCAGCCGAAATCTTAGCTGCTGCCAGAATGGTCTCAATATCCTGGATCTAATTATATGTCGTGATTGTGTCCTCCGTGCCATCAAAATATCTGGGGTTCAGTCTAAAAAATCTAACAGATGCCCCAGAATATGTCCTCCCGCCTCATTCTAGGGTCGTCTGCAACCCTTGGTTCAACATGACATTTTGTTCTTGCTGCTGAAGCTGTTGTTGCTGATGTGGTTGTTGTTGTTGTTGCTGTGGCACCATCTAGTGTTGTTGGGCAGCCAAAAATTTACGGATAATCTCTAGTAAGGTCGGGGTATCCAGTATTGTCGGTACTACGGGAGGTACGAGAACACCTGGAGCCTGCTGCTATGTCCCATTTATCGTGGGCTCAACTTGGGTCCCTGACTGTGGTCCTGTAGGACCTCGTTCCACCAGCAACTATGCCTCTCTTATTGCTATAGCATCGGGGGAAGGAGAAGCCCTAAGAAGAGAACAAGATGCAATCAAGTACAGGACGAGAAGGAACAAGGAAGCAACCAGTCTGGAAAATTTTAACCTGACTCTAGTAAGGGTCATATCCTCCACAAAAACTAACAAGATCCATATTATTTTTTAACACATTAAACCATGTTAGTCTAGACATACCCCTAGTCCTAACAACTGCATTAACTACTATATTATCGATCCTGCCTACGAGAGCATATATGGTTTTGCATTGCACATGTTAATTTTTTTTCTTATTTTGTCCTCAATTGGAGCTACCTCTAACTTTCCACGAATACACTTATTTCTTATCATGTACTTTAATGTATTATCACTCATCCATCTTAGCATTCTTATATCATCTATACTAACTTTCTAAGCATATTTTTTTCTTAATTGTGTAACACTCTAACCCATAAAGCATTGTTGGTCTTATAGCAATTTTTTAGAACTTTTCTTTCAACTTTAAAGATATCTTGTGATCAAACAGCACTCCAGAAACACTTTATTTCAACCATCTTATGTTATGTCTATACATGACATCATTCTTAATCTCTCTATCTTGATGAATGATTGATCATAAATATTAAAAACTATCACACTTAGGTATCTCTTGTCCATCTATATGGACTCTGACCCTCATTTCTCCTTGGCTTCGGGTTAGAATCATATTTCATATATTATGTCTTTGTTCTCCTAATCCTAACTCCCTTCGATTCCAAAGTCTGTTTCTAGACTTCTATTTTTAGCATCTAATCTAGTGTCATCAACCAACACAATATCAGTAGCAAATATTATACACCATGAAACTTCCTCATGGATATGCTAGTAATTTTATCCATAAGTTTCGCAAAAAGGTATGGACTCAACGTTGACCCCTTGATGTAAGCCAATGGTAATAAGGAAAGGGTTATTATCTTCTCTAATAGTTTGTACGTTCGTCGTAACTCTATCATACATATCCTTAATAATCTCAATATAACTACTAGAAGTTTGTTCTTTCTTCAAAGCCCATAACATTCTCTCCTTAGGAACTTGATTATAAGCTTTCTCCAAGTCAATAAAAATCATACGTAAATCTTTCTTGTAGAAGCGTGAAAAAACCATGCAGGCCTCATAAAGGTCATGCCCCCCCCCTCAAAGGAATAACCTAGCCGCAGAGAAGCCACAAGCGGCCTGAACAAACAAGCCGTAGAGAGGTAACATGCGGTCTTAAGGACCAAGCGGCAGAGAAGCTACACGTGCCCTGGTCAAACCAAAGATTAAGGAGCCGCATAGTATACTCTATGTGGCATGAACGACCGCAGAGCAGGAAGGCTACATAAAATCTCCTAACATAGCAGTTGATAACTGTCGAACTCTGACACATAGCTATTTATGCCGACGCTTCGAGATTCGTAAAAATGATGGCTCAACAAAAGATAGAAAGTAAAATCAGTGCATTAATGACCTAGTCAGATGTGCCATGCCACGTGTTCCCTCGTATGCGACTACGTCCTATGCGGCCACAACTCCATACGGCCAAAGTGTCCATCGACCAAAGGCCAAACGAGAGTTTGTATACGGCCACAATGCCATGCGACCAAAGTGTCCATCGACCAAGGCCAGACGAGAGTTTGCATGCGGCCAGAGCGTCCAGACGACCAAAGGCCAAACGAGAGCTCGTATGCGATCGCGATAAAATGCGACTAAGATGTTATGCGGCTCTTGACTCACAGGATTTTCTGTTACAACCGAAGTCAATTGTTTACACAGTTAGTGCTGACTAAGTATCCAGTTGACCGAGTCACGCACACAATAGCCCTGAGATCTCTTCAACAACATATCCTAACTAAGACCACATCGCAACCAGCCCGCAGCATACGACTGCGATTACAACCATATTCTGTTGAAGGATTCCTATGCGGCCACCAAACAGAGTCTTATGCGGCCACCAAACAGAGCCATATGCGGCATCGATAATCTGTCAATACGATAACTATAAATAGCGATATAGCATATTCTACCCCAGCCAGCTATATACGTACACTGTCACGCCCCAGTCCCAAAATACGTAGGACTAGGACACGTAAGCATGCTAGCCGCCTGTATATATATCATCTCCAATATATAGAAACCATAATACAGGCGTACACTATATAATGAACAATAATTCACAAGTGGTAAAACTATCACAAGTCGCAGGGTATAATCTAAATCTCATCCACAGAAATCAAATATGAATAACCCATAACCATGTAACTAGATCTCAATGATAAGTATCTAAAGAATGACAGTCGGATGAAAACAAATCTACGACCGAAATAGAATATAAAATAAACCAGATACACACCATATAAGAACAACATCTGACAATCATGAGGCTCAAAGAGAAGACCTCCTCGAAATATACGAAACATGTCTGGATCTGCGCTCCTACGAATACTCATGAACATCTACACCTGAAAAGGGACCAGGTCCTCAGAGGGACATAGCAAGATACATAGAAGCATGCCATAAAATAAATACTGAATAAATAAAGAGGGTGTAATAACCATCTAAGTGAATACAATATGAAGACCTTGTAGTATGTATGGGAAAATGTAGGCTAGACATATGCTGACTTAATTCACCAATCGTCATGACTGGCTAGTATATGTGTCATATGCCCCCAGACACATGGGTAACTCCGCAATAGTCCATCTCCGAGGAGCATGGTAACGAAGGTATAACATCAAGGAGGGGGTATCCCATACGTCTACTAGTTATCTTTCTCGTCCAATATAGATATACAGGTCGTGAACACGACATGGACATCTTGTACTATGATGCAAGTCTCTATAGAAATAAATAACTAAGCTAAATACCATTACACGTGTTGCTCACACTGATGGCCAGTCGCGCATGAGATACGCGTCCCTACATGAACTCACTCTGTGACGTGTAATGATACGTGTCAAGGCCTGGGGAGTCATACCAATAACTCTACAACTTTAGGTGGGTCTACTAGACACTAGGTCGGACACAAGTCCTAACATCAACGCCTTCGTTGACTGCACCCGAGTCTGCTCGGACGCGCACATTTATATCATATTAAAATAAATAAATATATAACTAAAATAACTATATTTAAATAGTACAACAAGGCAAGGTATACTTGCCTGGGGTTTGAATACCAACAGTTGTCCCTGTATCAGTGGATCCTGTTGATACTCTTCCAAAAGCTGAAATAAATATCACCAACAGTCTCAAAAAATATCAAATAGCTAGAAACACCTATCCTTAAGTCCAATTTGGAAACAAGGGCAAAAATCACATTTTCTGGTCAAAGCGGGGTCCACATGTGGGCCGCTTTACACCAAAAAATGTGTCAGAACCAATGGTCTCCAAATTTGTCAAACTTAGTGTTAACAAGTCCAGAACGTCGATACGAACCAATGGAATATCCAGAACTGGATTCCGATGAGCCGATCACAAAATCGCCCGTCAAGTAGAGCCGTGGGGCCCACGATACGGGATTTTGCCAACGTTCTTAGAATAGAACCAAACTTGGGTCACAGGACCAGCGTATTGCTACGAGTCCGATGGCGCTAGTTTTGTTTCGATCCGACGTGTGTACACAAAGTTACAGCATATTCTAGAACAGGCGGATAAGGGGCGTTGTCGGCGGATACGCGTTGATTCCGGTGTGCACGCACATCCAAATCAACTTCTGCAAAATCCTGTACGTTCGTATCAACGGCGCGCACGTTTCAGTAAAGACTGTGCGCGACCAAGTCGTCCCGTTTGGCAGGGCATACTCAGTTCTGGATAAAAATGGGACATTGTTTTTCCTATTTTTGGATCGCGGTTCGCGATCGCTACAGGACGCGATGCATCGAGCGGGTTACACGGGTATCGAGGGGGTTACACAGCCTATGCGTCACAGTAGACGGAACAAAAAATGGAACAAGAAGGAGAGAGAACGGGTTACCTGAACAGGGCTCCGTGGAACGAGGATTTCTCGTATCCGGGTTACTGTGTTGTGTCCTGGTTTGAGGCTGCCGTGTCCGGGTTCTGAAATGCTGGTGTATCCAGGTCAGCCATGTCCGAGGCTAGGGCAGCGGGTCATCGATGTCCTGGGTGGCGGAGGGCGGTGGTGATCGAGTCGAGGCGTCGATGCTCAGGTGGAGGGAAGAAAGGAGGACAGGGCGGAGGAGCTCTGGGCTGATGTCAGGAGATGGCCGGAGAAGCGCTGCCGGATGAGGGTGGCTGCACCGTGGGTCGGGACCGGAGCTGCACAGGGGGTCGGGGGAGTTCAGCCGGAGCTGCACGGGCTGAGGATGACTGGTGGCGGTGTGGTAAATGGTGGTGGTGGTTGATGGCTGTTGTGGTGTAGAGGGTGGTGGTGGCAGCCGGAGTCAAGGGTGGCGGCGAGGAGAAAGGGGAATTCGATGGTGGCGGTGGTGAGTCTCAGGCGAGTAGAGACGTGGGGAGTCGACGCTGGTGGAGGGGAAAGTAGAGAAGTCGGTGGCGATGATGATGATGGTGGTGGTGGAGTTCGATGTTGACCAGGTGGTGGTAATGGCGGTTCGGCGGTGGAGGAAGGAGGGGAGTCGGAGTGGTCTCTGGCCATGGGGGAGGTCCACGGTGAGGAGGAGGAGGAGGAGTGGTCTCTGGCCATGGGGGGAGGTCCACGGTGAGGAGAAGGAGGAGTTCAGGCCTAGGAGTTGTGGGGAAGTCGAGGGGGTCCGACGAGGGGCTCGGCTCAGCCGAGAGCAGCGAGGTTGTCGAACTGCTGCGGAAGGGGGATCTGCACGGCCGCCGAAGTCGAGGGCGGTACGGCGCTGATCGGACGGAAAAGGTGGCTCGGAGCCGCGGCGGGGGAGAAGTCAGGCCGGAGCGGGGTGCTTCGCCGAAGTCGGGCCGGATAGAAATCAGTCGGCCGGCTGACGGCTAGGGTTAGGGTTAGGTTTAGGGATTTTTATAGAAATTAGGTTTTATGGTGGGGGTAATTAGGTAAATTTATAATTAAATATCTAGATATTTTTCTAGATATTTTGGGGTGGGGCCCACTTCCAAATAGACGGTGTAGGTTCACCCTCCAATAGGAGGTTGACACCTCACACTGGAAATTTGCAGATAAAACCTTTGTAATTTTATAAATTGCACAAAGGTCCTATTAATTGGGAAATTGCACAATTACGCAATTGTCTGGGAAAAACACCCTATTCCAGAAAATGCTGAAATATACAGAACTGATGGGGAATGTTGTATGAGGGCCCTGAGGGGGTGGGGGTGAGCTTGGGCAGGGGCTGGGCCTGGTTTTGGGTGATGCGGGTCACCGTATTAATTAATTAATAATTAATGCACACGGTGTTTACTAATTATTTAAAAATAGGTAGGGCCATAATTTTAGTACGGTGTAAATATACTAAATATAGTATACTCAAAGTAGAACGAAAACGTAATTTTGTTTGGGCAAAACAGGTGCCTGTTGGGTCTCTAATTCTTATTGGTACAGAGATGGGTACAGATCTGGGAATTTAATTAATAATTAATGTGTACGTTTGTAACGATATTTGTGCGACTAAAACGAGGCACAAAATAGAGTATCTGGAAGTTGCACAAAGTTTAGAAAAATAGACTAGCATGTCTAGGAGAGGTATGTGAATTTTGTTTAGGGATAACAGTCAAGGTAAAGCTCCAAATATTTTGGAGATGGACAGGTGCACAAATAGGATATGTAAGCAAAATAAATAAATAAAATCTGTGATAAATCCTAATTTGGTAAAATAATCCTAATTTATTATTAAATACTGAAATCTGGTCGAGGGAGTTTATAATCTACCCTCCTTAGAATATTTCGTCCTCGAAATTAAAATAGACATATAATAAGAAATATAGATTGATTTGAAATATTAGGACATACCCTGGTCTGGGAATAGATGGGGGAAACGTTGTCGAATATCCTCTTCTCGTTCCCAGGTTGACTCGCCTGGTGCATGATGTCTCCATGCAATACGAACTAGAGGGATAGTCTGGCCTCGCAACACCTTCTCGCTTAGATCTAGGATCTCTACGGGCTCCTCCTAGTATGATAAACTCGGGCCGACAGTGATTTTCGAGTGGTCCAGCACATGACTTGGATCTGGAATGTATCTCCGTAATAGGGATACGTGGAAGACGTCATGTACTCCTTCCAATTTAAATTTAATTTGTATCCTTAATAGTTCAAATAGGTAATCCTGCAATCAAAATTTCTTTTAATTTAATCCTCAAATTTGAAATTTAATCCGTCCATGCCCATGTCTAGAGTTCTATTTATTTTCCTCGAGGTTTAAATTGTTGATTCAACCTTCAATATTAAAATTTAAGTCATGTGCTAAAAATTGAAATTCATTGATCCTCATCCTCTTACTTATTCGTCCAAAATTCTAGAATTTAAAATGACTTGAACCTTTCAATCAAATTTTTCTTGATCACAATCTAAAGAAATTTCTCTCAAGCTGATAATGCAACTGCTACCCAACTTAGGATTACCCCTCTATCACATAAGGCTCTTACATTTCAGAAATTTCATTCCTCAATTTTACTTAATCCTGTTACTCAATCCTCAAAAATTTTAACACCAAATATATTACATGTGATATGCTCTTGGTTACAAAATAATCATCAAATAATATATTTGGCCCATATGGTACATCTAATCCTATATGTGTATCAACTTATGCTAAGCACGAGGTTTCGTCTTCCGAAATAAGGGAAGGCGTAAAATAATAGTAAAGAGTTCAAGGGGAGGTAATAGATTAGGAGTATGGGGATCAAGGCGTTTAATAAATTCAAATGGGAATTGTCAAGGCAGTTGTGGATTGAAATCCTATTCTGGTAATCCGTATTCACATATTCGTATTAGCACAGTTATGTAGCTGATACGATATGCTCAAACATATCTAGAGGGTAAGTACACTTGTCTACTAATCACTATATATCTCAATCCACGTAAAGTAGTTATGCAAAGGGTGAATCAAGTGCACTGTGGTTGATCAGACCGTAATACACTGATTCTGAAATGTATTAGTGTAGTACTACAATAATACATATATCATGAACAAGCTTGATAAAGAGTAAGCTTGCAAAACAAGGCTATAATAGCGGCATAAGTCAAGATAGTACAGCAAATATAAGTACGCTAGATTATGATGAGAGAAATTACAAAAATAATTCAAATTCACAAAAAGATAAGACTCTACAATCTCTACAGTTATTATTCTAATTCCTAGTCTAAGTCGCTAGTTGACCAAAAAGAGGTATGGCCTTCTAAGTTCTACAATCTTAATAAACACTTTAGGCTGTCTGCATAAAACAGGGTTTCAAAGAAGTTTTGGTATAAAGTAGAGCTTTTAGAACTGTCCGCGTAAAATAAAGATTCAAGGTAGTCCGCGTAAGGTAGAGATCCGAAACGGTCTGCGAAAAAAAAATAGAGTTTCAAGTTGTCTGGCATAAAGTAGGGATTCAAGGAGGTTTGGCATAAGTCAGGGATTCAAACTATCTGGCGTAAAGTAGAGATAAAATGGTTTGGTATAAAGCATGGCTTCAGAGCTATCCGCGTAAAACAAAGAAGCGTAAAGTAGAGCTTCAGAGTTGTCCGCGTAAAAGTCTTCTATACTTCCTACGTAAAAATCTGTGCGTAAAAGTCTGTGTGAAAGTCTGCGCGTAAAAGTTCTGTGTGTAAAGGTCTGCGAAATAATCTATCTGCGCGTAAAAGGTTGCTGCGTAAAGTCTTCGTAAAAATCTGTCGTAAAATTTTTGCACATAAAATCTGCGTAAAAGATTTCTGCATAAAGTCTGAAATATGTTACAGCGTAAAGTTGTACGAGGAACTCATGAGTTTGTCAGTCAAGTGAGTGAATCCTGACACCTGACAAAAAGTATTATACGATGATCGAGAGGACGGCTGTGATGATGAATTTGCACGGAGACCCAGGTTGTCGTTTAGTGACTTTATTGGATATAAGTCATTTTTATGCTCGAGATGAGACTAAATCAGATGTCCCGTCAAAAAGCTGTTTCTTTTTGCACATGGCTCGAGGCGTATCTCTGTATTTAATACACGAGATTTGGTCATTACTGGGGAAAGCTAAGGCTGTAACAAATAAGCTCACATCCTATCCTTATATTTTACGCCTAATCAGGTTACTCTACGCTGGTTATCTATTATTCAAGAATCATCAAGTTTACGCAGGGCAGTTATCTACGTGGCTTTCATGACGTATCATACGCAGGATAAGGAATACTAAGGGAATGTGGGTAGCAGTTGTCATAACTGCGGTGTAAAGGAGACAATCTTCTGCATAATTTGGCTTTTATGCCAACAAGAAAGTCATTTGGCTTTTACGCCAACAAGGGTAAAGGGTCTCTGGCGTAAAACTGGGTTTATCCAAACATAGGATGAGGTTTCAGTCTTAGTATTCAACCTTAGATTTCTATTGGTTCCTTAAGACTAGGGTCAATACTATGGTCAATTCTCTAACTAATCCTAGTAGTGTTTATACTACTCTCAAGTCATACATAAATACGTCAAGGGTCAATGGTAAGTTAATCTATAGGTAGTGATGCTAGGGTTCATTAGGTAATATGGAAGACTAGGGTTCAATTAGTATCCTATACTTAGTGATGTGTCAATGCCCTAGTTGTATTCTAAGTAGGAATATTACCCTAAGTATCATTCTATCAGCAGGGATTTATATGTTCTAGCAGGGGCTATACTCAAGAATATTAGGGAAGGACAGGATTCAAGCAAGATGCGATTTATTCAAATAGAATAGATTGGAAGGAAGATGAGTCATAGTCAATTATGGATGAGATCCTATACTCTAATCATAGGTGCAGGCTTGCTCGGTACAGTAACGTAACCGAGACAATATGCTCTGACCTGCATGGACCACCACTAAAAATATGTCACGCTCCAGTCCCAAAATACGTAGGACTAGGACACGTAAGCATGCCAGCCGCCTGTATATATGGCACCTCCAATATATGGAAACCATAATACAGGCGTACGCTGTATAATGAACAATAATTCACAAGTGGTAAAACTATCACAAGTCGCAGGGTATAATCTAAATCTCATCCATAGAAATCAAATATGAATAATCCATAACCATGTAACTAGATCTCAATGATAAGTATCTAAAGAATGACAGTCGGATGGAAATAAATCCACTGCCGAAATAGAATATAAAATAAACCAGATACACACCATATAAGAACAACATCTGACAATCATGAGGCTCAAAGAGAAGAACTCCTCGGAATATACGAAACATGTCCGGATCTGCACTCCTGTGAATACTCATGAACATCTACACCTGGAAATGGACCAGGTCCTCGGAGGGACATAGCAAGATACATAGAAGCATGCCATAAAGTAAATAATAAATAAATAAAGAGGGTGTGCTAACCATCTAAGTGAATGTCACGCCCCGATCTCCCGCAGGCAAATCGGCCGTTCCCGCTAGGTGGGAATCACCCTCGCCAGCGCTCCCGCGGAACGATCGCATTGACCCATTCGGGCGTGATGCCGCACGAGCGTGATCCACGCCCGTGCAAGGCAATGGTTCATTGGCTGGTGGCAAGAGTTATAAGCCACAGAGTCGTACAGATTGTCCGAGTGCAGCAGAGTCATGAACGCATAGGCGATCGGTAACAAGTTCACTGAGTCGACAATATATCGGAAGCATTGAAACACAAGTTGAAGTAAAGCAAGCTCTTTTATTGATATAAACAAGTGTTACAGGTGGCGTATAGCCGAGATTACAAGTCGCTCAAGCCTCTCTCTCTGAAACAGTAAAGCGTGCCAAGTGGCTACAATTTTGGGATGATTGTACAGGCGATGTTCAGGCGAGTTCGGGCTATGTTCACAATATTATGTCTTGTATATGTGCTTCTGTTCCGGACGCACCGTTGCTTCAGAGTGATCTTCACACCTTAGCACGCACGAGGGAGGCATCCGCACCGAATGAGGTTCTCCCGCGCCCTGCATACAAACTGGTGGATTATCAGTACATTGAATGCACTGGTGGGGAAGCTACTCGCCCGCTCGACAAATCCAAACACGTAATATAAGTTCTGTGCACCAACTATCAAGTTGTCTTTCTAGTTGCCTTAGGATCAGTTTCATGCAAGTATTGAATAGCCTAACTTGTCGGGCAGTGCGCCGTGCGATATGAGAGGAAATACGGCGAGACTTACCAACTTAACATTTGTCCTTCCCTGTCCAAGGCAAACATTGTTATTTCAAGCAGGGGCATGTATAAACATTCAGGAAGCATAGCATATGCAAACACGAGTACTTATTTCAATATCGTTCAGGTGTTCAATTTATTTGTTTCATGCGATACAATATCTCGCACGCGGATAGCCTCTAAGCGAGGATGACTTATTATCTTTTATTTTTACCAGCAAGCATGCAACAAGTTAAGTACAAGGCGATCACTGGCGTATGCCATAATGGACGGTATAGTCTTGACGAGAATGGTATGCAACAAAGTACAAGAGGCGCTGCAAACCACTCCGCCGAACAAGAGACTATATAGTCTTTGACGAGAATAGTGTGCAACGAAAGTACAAGAGGCACTGCAAGCCATTTCGCCGAACAAGAGACTAAAACAATTGGTCTCGCCCAGACCAGAACGATGCCAGTGCCCCAGCATCGCCCGCTAGACCATCCCTGTGCACAAGTTGTCCGTGATCGAACGGCGTCTCGGGTAAGTTATCCATTTACATGGTTGGGTCAACAAGCGTAGAAGACAAGAGTACAAGACAAGAGTATAAGACAAGAGGCAAGCTGTTGAGGCTACAATAGTACAAGACAAGATGCATTGTCTAATTTCTATTCTCATAGTCGTTCTGAACAATATCCTGTATAACAGGGTGTTGGCCTGGCTATGTTACAAGTATTGAGTCAAGGCAACGTACAAGCAGACAAGCATGCGTTCTAAGGAACATAAGCAACACGTTTGCTCGGGCCCGAAGGTAAGCCGAGAGATGAAACCGTTAGGGACTTAGCATGCGAGGGTCTAAACATATATGAGCAGTATTTCATTTTCCATATTCTAGCATAGCAATACAAGTTGGGATTATTCCCTTAGCTAGGTGCGTTGGATTTTATTAGCATGCAGGGGGTGATTCACCTAGCGACTAGCATGAACATTCCAGATTTTATGTGCGCTGGCTAAGCAAAGACAAGTTCACCGTAGCCACCCACCTTAGCGATGATTTGCCTCGGTAGAGCGATACGTCAAGCGAGCCTCTGAAAGCTGAAGTTGATTTCCTGTAGGGACAAGTCTGGATATCCTTTGCTTCTCGTCTGAGACAAAGCGGGTCGGGACAGTTGCACTTTTGCCGTTTGAGACGACAGTCCGCTTGAGCGGAATGGGGTGTTACATCCTACCCAACTCAAAAAAAGTCTCGTCCTCGAGACTTACTGAGGACAAGCAGTAATCTAGGTTTGAGGCAATCCTAGACAAGTCGTTGTACTTGTTCATTTTGATCTTCACTTGCACAAGCGTCGAAATTAGCATATCGCTTAGACTGGATCGTGCGCACTTTCGAAGTGCACTTCTAGCGTGAGCACGTCAACCAGCTTAGTGATAGTGAAGTCTTAGCACTCGAGTTCCACTTTTTCTTAAGTCTTGGATGGTGCACTAGTTCAAGGCGTCCCTCGAATAGATGCATTCAACCAAACTTAGAGTCAGTGAAATCAGACAAGCTACTAGCGATACACTCAAGGGTTCGCACAGGTTGGCACAAAGGCCACTCGCAGCACAACAGCATACAAGCAAGCATATCATTCAAAACACATTTTGAAAGTATTTAGACTTATTGTTGGAACATTCCATCGAGGCATTGAAAGAGAGCATGCATATAACCCACGAACAAGCTTTCGAAACAGAGATATCAAAATGAATTCCAAGGGCGTAGAAGCCAGGCTCTGATACCAACATGTCACGCCCCGATCTCGTACAGGAAAATTGGCCGTTCCCGCTAGGCGGGAATCACCCTCGCCAGCGCTCCTGCGGAACGATCGCATTGACCCATCCGGGCGTGATGCCGCACGAGCGTGATCCACGCCCGTGCAAGGCAATGGTTCATTGGCTGGCGGCAAGAGTTCTAAGCCACAGAGTCATACAGATTGTCCGAGTGCAGCGGAGTCATGAACGCATAGGCGATCGGTAACAAGTTCACTGAGTCGACAATATAGCAGAAGCATCGAAACATAAGTTGAAGTAAAGCAAGCTCTTTTATTGATATAAACAAGTGTTACATGCGGCGTATAGCCGAGATTACAAGTCGCTCAAGCCTCTCTCTCTGAAACAGTAAAGCGTGCCAAGTGGCTACAATTTTGGGATGATTGTACAGGCGATGTTCAGGCAAGTTCGGGCTATGTTCATAACATTATGTCTTGTATATGTGCTTCTGTTCTAGACGTACCGTTGCTTCGGAGTGATCTTCACACCTTAGCATGCACGAGGGAGGTATCCGCACCGAACGAGGTTCTCCCGCACCCTGCATACAAACTGGTAGATTATCAGTACATTGAATGCACTAGTGGGGAAGCTACTCGCCCGCTCGACAAATCCAAACACATAATATAAGTTCTGTGCACCAACTATTAAGCTATCTTTCTAGTTGCCTTAGGATCAGTTTCATGCAAGTATTGAATAGCCTAACTTGTCGGGCAGTGCGTCGTGCGATATGAGAGGAAATATGGCGAGACTTATCAACTTACCATTTATCCTTCCCTGTCCAAGGCAAACATTGTTATTTCAAGCAGGGGCATATATAAACATTCAGGAGGCATAGCATATGCAAACACGAGTACTTATTTCAAGATTTTCAGGTGTTCAGTTTATTTGTTTCATGTGATACAATATCTCGCACGCGGATAGCCGCTAAGCGAGGATGACTTGTTATCTTTTATTTTTACCAGAAAGCATGCAACAAGTTAAGTACAAGGTGATCACTGGCGTATGCCATAATGGACGGTATAGTCTTGACGAGAATGGTATGCAACGAAGTACAAGAGGCGCTGCAAACTACTCCGTCGAACAAGAGACTATATAGTCTTTGACGAGAATGGTGTGCAACGAAAGTACAAGAGGCGCTGCAAGCCATTCCGTCGAACAAGAGACTAAAACAATTGGTCTCGCCCGGACCGGGACGATGCCAGTGCCCCAGCATCGCCCGCTAGACCATCCCTGTGCACAAGTTGTCCGTGATCGAACGGCATCTCGGGTAAGTTATCCATTTACATGGTTGGGTCAACAAGCGTACAAGACAAGAGTACAAGACAAGAGGCAAGCTGTTGAGGCTACAATAGTACAAGACAAGATGCATTGCCTGATTTCCATTCTTATAGTCGTTCTGAACAATATCCTGTATAACAGGGTGTTGGCCTGGCTATGTTACAAGTATTGAGTCAAGGCAACGTACAAGCAGACAAGCATGCGTTCTAAGGAACATAAGCAACACATTTGCTCGGGCCCGAAGGTAAGCCGAGAGATAAAACCATTAGGGACTTAGCATGCGAGGGTCTGAACATATATGAGCAGTATTTCATTTTCCATGTTCTAGCATAGTAATACAAGTTGGGATTATTCCCTTAGCTAGGTGCGTTGGATTTTATTAGCATGCAGGGGGTGATTCACCTAGCGACTAGCATGAACATTCCAGATTTTATGTGCGCTGGCTAAGCAAAGACAAGTTCACCGTAGCCACCCACCTTAGCGATGATTCGCCTCGGTAGAGCGATACGTCAAGCGAGCCTCTGAAAGCCGAAGTTGATTTCCTGTAGGGACAAGTCTGGATATCCTTTGCTTCTCGTCTGAGGCAAAGCGGGTTGGGACAGTTGCACTTTTGCCATTTGAGATGACAGTCTGCTTGAGCGGAATGGGGTGTTACAGTGAATGCATTGTGAAGACCTTGTAGTACGTATAGAAAAATATAGGCTAGACATATGCTGACTTAATTCACCAATCGTCATGACTGGCTAGTATATGTGTCATATGCCCCCAGACACATGGGTAACTCCATAATTGTCCATCTCCGAAGAGCATGGTAACAAAGGTATAACATCAAGGAGGGGGGTATCCCATACGTCTACTAGTTATCTTTCCCGTCCAATATAGATATACTGGTCGTGAACACGACGTGGACATCTTGTACTATGATGCAAGTCTCTATAGAAATAAACAACTGAGCTAAATACTGTTACACGTGTTGCTCACACTGATGGCCAGTCGCGCATGAGACACACATCCCTACATAAACTCACTCTGTGACGTGTAATGATATGTGTCAAGGCCTGGGGAGTCATACCAATAACTCCACAACTTTAGGTGGGTCTACTAGACACTAGGTCGGACACAAGTCCTAACATCAACGCCTTCGTTGACTGCACCCGAGTCTGCTCGGACGCGCACATTTATATCATATTAAAATAAATAAACATGTAACTATAATAACTGAATTTAAACAGTACAACAAGGTAAGGTATACTTGCCTGGGGTTTGAATACCAACAGCTGTTCCTGTATCAGTGGATCCTGTAGGTACTCTTCTAAAAGTTGAAATAAACATCACCAATAGTCTCAGAAAATATCAAATAGCTAGAAACACCTGTCCTTAAGTCCAATTTGGAAACAAGGGCAAAAATCACATTTTCTGGTCAAAGCGGGGTCCACATGTGGGCCGCTTTGCACCGAAAAATGTGTCAGAACCAATGGTCTCCAAATTTATCAAACTTAGTGTCAACAAGTCCAGAACATCGATACGAACCCAAGGGAATGTCCAAAACTGGATTCCGATGAGCCGATCACAAAATTGCCCGTCAAGTGGAGCCGTGGGGCCCACGATACGGGATTTTGTCAACGTTCTCAGAATTGAACCAAACTTGGGTCACAGGACCAGCGTATTGCTACGAGCCCGATGGCGCTAGTTTTGTTTCGATCCGACGTGTGTACACAAAGTTATAGTGTATTCCAGAACAGGCAAATATAGGGCGTTGTCGGCGGATACGCGTTGATTCCGGTGTGCAGGCACATCCAAATCAACTTCTGCGAAATCCCACACGTCCGTATCAACGGCGCGCATATTTCGGTGAAGACCGTGCGCGACAAAGTTGTCCCGTTTGGTGGGGCGTACTCAGTTCTGGGTGAAAATGGGGCATTATTTTTCCTGTTTTTGGATTTTGGTTCGCGATCGCCACACGACGCGATGCACCGAGCGGGTTGCACGGGCATCGAGGGGGTTACACAGCCTACGCGTCACAACAGACGGGAAAAAAAATAGAACAACGAGGAGAGAGAATGGGTTACCTGAACAGGGCTCCGTGGAACGAGGATTTCTCATGTCCGGGTCACTGTGCTGTGTCATGGTTTGAGTCTATCTTGTCCGGGTTCTGAAATACTGTTGTATCCGGGTCAGCCGTGTCCGGGGCTAGGGCAGCGGGTCGTCGATGTCCTGGGTTGTGGAGGGCGGTGGTGATCGAGTCGAGGCGTCGATGCTCAGGTGGAGGGAATAAAGGAGGACAGGGCGGAGGAGCTCTGGGCTGATGTCAGGAGATGGCCAGAGCAACGCTGCCGGATGAGGGTGTCTGCACCGTGGGTCAGGACCGGAGCTGCATAGGGGGTCGAGGGAGCTCAGCCGGAGCTGCACGGGCTGAGGGTGACTGGTGGCGGTGTGGTAAATGGTGGTGGTGGTTGATGGCTATTGTGGTGTAGATGGTGGTGGTGGCAGCCAGAGTCGAGGGTAGTGGCGAGGAGAAAGGGGAAGTCGATGGTGGCGGTGGTGAGTCTCAGGCGAGTGGAGACGTGGGGAGTCGACGCTGGCGGAGGGGAAAGTGGAGAAGTCGGTGGCGATGATGATGGTGGTGGTGGTGGTGTTAGATGTTGGCCAGGTGGTGGTGATGGCGGTTCGGTGGTGGAGGGAGGAGGGGAGTCGGAGTGGTCTCTAGCCATGGGGGGAGGTCCATGGTGAGGAGGAGGAGGAGGAGGAGTGGTCTCTGGCCATGGGGGGAGGTCCACGGTGAGGAGGAGGAGGAGGAGGAGTTCAGGCCTGGGGGTTGTGGGGAGGTCGAGGGGGTCCGGCGAGGGGCTCGGCTCAGCCGAGAGCAGCAGGGTTGTCGAACTGCTGCGGAAGGGGGATCTGCACGGCCGCCGAAGTCGAGGGTGGTGCGGCGCTGACCGAACGGAGAAGGTGGCTCGGAGCCGCGACGGGGGAGAAGTCAGGCCGGAGCGGGGTGCTCCGCCAGAGTCGGGCCGGATGGAAATCAGTCGGCCGGTTGACGGCTAGGGTTAGGGTTAGGTTTAGGGATTTTTATAGAAATTAGGTTTCGGGGTGGGAGTAATTAGGTAAATTTACAATTAAATATCTAGATATTTTTCTAGATATTTTTGTAGATATTTTGGGGTGGGGCCCCCTTCCAAATAGACGGTGTAGGTTCATCCTCCAATAGGAGGTTGACACCTCACACTGGAAATTTGCAGATAAAACCTTTGTAATTTTATAAATTGCACAGAAGTCCTATTAATTGAGAAATTACGCAATTATGCAATTGTCTGGAAAAAACACCATATTCCTGAAAATGCTGAAATATACAGAACTGAGGGGGAATGCTGTGTGAGGGCCCTGAGGGGGTGGGGGTGAGCCTGGGCAGGGGCTGGGCCTGGTTTTGGGTGATGCGGGTCACCGTATTAATTAATTAATAATTAATGTGCACGGTGTTTACTAATTATTTAAAAATAGGTAGGGCCATAATTTTAGTACGGTGTAAATATACTAAATGTAGTATACTCAAAGTAGAACAAAAACGTAATTTTGTTTTGGGCAAAACAGGTGCCTGTTGGGACTCTAATTCTTATTGGTACAGAGATGGGTACAGATCTGGGAATTTAATTAATAATTAATTCGTACGTTTGTAACGATATTTGTGCGACTAAAACAAGGCACAAAATAGAGTATCTAGGAGTTGCACAAAGTTTAGAAAAATAGACTAGCATGTCTAGGAGAGGTATGTGAATTTTGTTTAGGGATAACAGTCAAGGTAAATTTCTAAATATTTCGGAGATGGACAGGTGCACAAATAGGATATGTAAGCAAAATAAATTAAAAAAATCTGTGATAAATCCTAATTTGGTAAAATAATCCTAATTTATTATTAAATACTAAAATCTGGTCGAGTGAGTTTACATACACACAAGCTCCGGAGAGAGAAGAAAGGGGAGCATCTTAATTCCCTCATCGGACCGTCAATGGAGTAAAGGAGCCGCCACAACGCTCTTTGTCCATCGTCACTACCCAGATCAAAATAGTGTACTTAGAGTTTTTGTCTATGATCTCTTTGTACATCTTTGTTTGTTATTTCAACGTCCAAAACTTAAGATAACGGACAAGATGGCGACTCTGCTAGAGACCAATTTCTTCTCTGATGAGAAGACAATGACGTAGTCCGATGTGGCCAAGCTGGGCTTAACCCAAAGGATACTGGTGGTGTGCTTCGACTAGCAAGCATTTGAAAACATGCTCTCCAGGGACAGCGCGAGTCCTTCTCCAAGGCAAGAAAAGCCTAAGAGGACCCGCAGAATTTGGGTAGCAAAGGCCGCTGCGCCTCACCCAACTACGGAGTATGCGCTCCCCACCTCTCTCCCTGTTGCCGCAGATGCACATTATGCGTCCACACAGACTGACCTTGTTCATGCGGCAGTCGAAAAAGGCGCTCAGCGACCAAACTCTAGTAGAGAAAAATACTACGATGCCAGAAGTTTGGTTACCGAGATAATCTTCATAGGAAAATAATAGAAGTCGCATAAGTCTACAGCCACAGGCACAAGTCCACATGCGGCACCACTCGATGGCCGCATGCAAATGACCATATACGGCCAGCACAGTAGCAAAACTTCCATCTTTAAACGAATCTCACATAGCGCTGACTCCATGCGCCTTGTTGAGAAAGAAGAGGATCTGAACTTGGACACTTTATACTATGCACTGGTGTGCTAGATCGAAGGGGTCCAGGCAATGCGAGCTCTCCAAGCTCAAGTAACTGCTCATACGGCCGGTCGGCAATACGCTCCGCTAACTGTTACGCGAGCCCCTGATGGAAAGTTATACGAGACTGACCCATGTGTCCGACCCGCAGTGGCAAATAGACAAGGTCAGTCTAGAAAGTCTTCCAGCAATGACTTGGAGAGAGTTCTTATACGAACCCCAGGACCGGGAGCGAAAATAACACCTACACACATATGTGCTCGATCTATTCAGGCTCATAACAAGGGTGTAAAGGTGGTCATCCCTCGTCTGATTTGCGCAACGTGATCAACCACAAGCGCAAAGCGAGGTAAGAGACCATGGCATGTGAGCTGTCCCCTCCAAGACACCCATGTGCCAACATCATCATCAACTGCTACTGTGCTAAAGTAGCGGTGCCAACAAACAGGCAGTCGGCGTTCCAACGACTGTAACCAAAGGACCCTAACCGGTAGCATCCCTGAAAACAGGTGCAATTACCAGAGGAGGAGGAGCTTTCCTTCACCTCGTGCTACTCCGCTTGGAAGTCCCCCTCCACCAAGGGAGGTCGAAAGTCTAGTGCCTCAAATCCTTCGCTTTCGGCCAGCATGTCAAAAAGGCGAGCCCAAGGAGGACATGCAGCAGTACCCACAAAGGGATTTTTCTAGGGCACCCGCTCCAAAAAAAAAACTGTTATCTGCTGGGGGTGGTCCTTACTTAGGACCCTTAGAGATCCTGCAAGCTGGGGGTAGCAATCCCCATAACTCCATAATAACCCGGCATTTTGAAGGGACAGCGATTCCCAAGGAACAAATATCGAGATCCCTGGGGGTAGTCACCCTCACCAGGAAGATGCACCTTCCTACGCTAGGGGTAGTATTCTCTCGGAGTACGAAGAGGATGCGACGCTGACAACCTTCTACGAGGACTATTCGCTGCAAGAGTCCGAGACAGAATATGCGACGTCCACCTTTCCATCGAATTCCTCCCATATAAGAACAGTATACATGGCGAAGAATGATCACGAGGGCCCCAGCGATCGACAATGCCTCGAAACCCTTGAGGCTATGATGCACACCATAAGTGCATCGATGTAATCCTTGACCGAGATGATGCTGGAGATCAAGGCAAACATGGCCCCACAGTCTCCAAGAACCTCGGGACAAGCTAGCCAAGATCCTGGGGAAAATGGAGACTCAAACGCCAATGCTCCGTCCATCAATGGCAATCACATTAGGCCCAGATCATCTACTCCTTCCATATTAGATGAGGCTCTGGAAGTAATATGGGAGGTTCGAGAACTGTGAGCCCGCTTGGACTCAATGGGGAACCGAGACTCACTGCACGAGCTCGGGATTCGACAACCATATCCCCTGGAGCTACGAAGATATGTCGGGACTAGACCCCCAAATTGTGGTCCACAAACTCAATATCTTGTCGAACGCCAAGCATGTCAAGCAGCAGCAAGACAGTTTCGGCCGAATATTATGAACGCCATCGAAACTGAAGTCAACAAACTGATAACTAGTGGCTTTGTCCGCAAAGAATAACATCCATATTGGGTAGCCAACATCGTGCTCTTCATCAAAAAGAACGAGAAATTTTGGATTTGTATTAATTTTCGTGATTTGAATGTGGCCTGCCCTAATGATAAGTTTTCTCTTTCGATCACAAACATAATAATCGACAACACCTGTGGCTTCGAGCGTATGTCCTTCATAGATGGATTCTCAGGCTATAATCAAATCAAGATGTCTCCTGATGACGAAAAGCACACATCCTTCTGAACGTCGATAGGAGTATACTGCAACACAGTCATGCCCTTCGTTTGAAGAATGTATATGCTACATACCAATGAGCAATAAGCACCATCTTCTGTGAACATCTACGCCAGACAATCAAGTGTTGCGTTGATGACATCGCCGTCAAGAGTCGCTCCAAAGATGATCACCTCCAGAACTTGAAAACTGTGTTCGCCCTCATATGTAAGCACCAGCTTAAGATGAACTCCACCAAATCTTTCCTAGGAGTCTCCAGCGGCAAATTCTTGGATTTTGTCCTAACTTCGAAGGGTATCCATGTAGACCTTGACAAGACCAAAGCAATCCGTGAAATGCACCCACCGAAGAACCTCAGAGAACTTTGTGGCCTTCAAGGAAGATTGGCCTACATCAGGAGGTTCATATCAAACCTCTCTGGATATTGCCAGTCGTTCACTCAGCTCATGAAGCAGGAAGTCTCCTTTGTCTGGAATAAAGAATGTCAACGCGCCTCCGATGACATCAAGGAATAACTCATGAGCCCTCCAGTATTTGTAGCCCCAGTTATGGAGAAACCCTTCATGCTCTATGTACGGGCAATGGATCACTCCCTCGGCGCTCTGCTAGCCCAGACAAGCAACGCAGATCACGAGCAGGCCATATACTATCTCAGTAGGATGATGGTCAACACAGAGCACATGTACAACCCCAATGCCTTGCTTTAGTCTTCACCATCCAGAAGACCCGGTATTATGTTGCAGGACAAACCATCCACATGATCTCACAAGTTAATCCTCTCATGGTCCTCATGACAAAATTTGGAGTGCTCAACTCTCGCCTAGCCACATGGACAATATTGTTGTCACCATATGACATGGTATTTGTCCTACATAAATCTATCAAAGGCTAAGCATTTTCTGGCAGCCCACCAGGTACCAAAAACTTTGAAACTCTACGAGGAGATCCTCGACGAAGTCGCAGACTCCAATACCGTGACGAACGCAGAAGCCGTTTGGCGAATGTTCTTCGACGGTGTTTCAAGAACAGGGTCCAAAGGTAATATTGTCGCTGGTGTCGGGATAGTATTGATCTTTCCATATGATCTGGTTATCAACCGCGCTTACTCCCTCACAGAGCCATGCTCCAGCAATGTGGCATAGTACAATGCTTTCATCATTGGGCTCCAACTCACCAAAAAAGTAATAGTTGACTACCTAGAAGCCTACGCGATTCCAAGATGATAGTCAAACAAGTCAGAGGCGAGTACGAAGTCCGAAATAAAGACCTACTTCCCTACCACCAAGTCGTACTTGTAATAATATCCACCTTTGAGGGGTTCTTCATAGAGCATGTCCCTCGGCTGCAAAATATTGAGGTTGATGCCCTGGCCAGCTTCGCAGCCTCTCTAACTATTCTGGTCAATACTTATGAACCGATCACCGTGATCGGTCAGGAGCTGGTCTGCCCGAAGAACAATCTCTATCAGTGCCTGAGCTACTCAGTAGAGACGAGCACCGACTCACAAGATTGGAGACTCATATTCATAGACATTCAGTCTATAAAATTCTCCCCGAGAGACCAAAGGAGGCCACTTCCATCATAAGAAGTTTCCTCCGGTTCTATTACGATACGGCTACCAAAATATTGTATCACCGCTCCTATGACGGTCTTCTACTACGATGCCTACCGAATGCAGAAGCGAAGCAGTCTCTCCGTGAGGCCCACAATGGGGTTTGTAGGGCCAATCAGCCAGGGACCTAGCTACAGGACCGCCTCCGGAGAATTGGTTACTATTGGCCGACAATGGTAGCATACGTTGTTGACTACGCAAGGAAGTGCCAAGCTTGCCAAATCTACGTGGACTTCATCCACCAACTCTCGAAGCTTTTACACCCGACTGTGGCGTCCTGGCCGTTCGAAGCCGGGGGCATGGATATCATAGGGCAGATTAGTCCACCTTCTCCAAGGGACATCGGTTCATCCTCGCCATTACTAACTACATCTCCAAGTGGGCGAAAGTCGTACCACTCGCCAAAGTCAAAATATCCAACATGATCAGCTTCGTCAAGCATCACGTCAGATATCGCTTTGGCTTACAACGAAGGATCATCCATGACAATGGTCAACAGTTTGTAAGCCATGTGTTCTACCAATTTTATGAAAAAATCCAGATTCATAATGTAGCTTCGACTACCTATAACCCAGTAGCAAATAATCTGGCAGAAGTCTTCAACAAGACCTGATCTGGAAGAAGCCTTCAACAAGACCATCATAAAGCTTATCAAAAAATTTGTGTCATCCAACAAACGCGACTGGAATGAGAAGCTAGGTGAATATCTTTGGGCCTACCGCACAACAATAAGGACACCTACTGTCAGGACAATGCGCTGTTGAGCTAAGAGATATTTCTTGTTGAGCGCGTCTCTCGGAAGCTTTCAACAAACGAGTGAAGAAGAGGACTTATCAAGTAGGTGATCTCGTCCTAACAGTAGGGAGGCAGATGGTTATGAACCACAAGATGGTCGGCAAGTTCCAACCTAAATGGAAAGCCTCGTTCGTCTTAAAATCGGTATTCTCCAACGGCGCCTAGCGACTAGCAAAATCTAATGGCGACTTGCTCATGATGCCCATCAATAGCAAGTTCCTGAAAAAGTACTACGTCTAAGTCTAGGCTGGTACTTTCCTATCCATATGAAGACGGCAAAGACGTACGCTGTTTACACTCATGGCTCTTCATCCTCAGCGAGTGCCTATGTACGATACTGCCCTTTTCTATACAAATTATTACAAAAGCCATTATCTGTGTTCAGGAATCCTGGATATGCAACGGATAATGGATCCTCAAAAGCTCTGCAGAGGAGCAGTCCTCAGATCCACTTGCACACTCCCGCAATGACCACTCAAACCAATCTCGTTAGACGCTAGCCATGCTCATATTACCTCTGAGCTATCGTCCTAACAATCTCCCCGGCGGAGCAACCCTCAGGTATATCTATATTCCTGGATAGACCACACTCAGCAAATCACTCTTCAGTAAGTTTTTCGGACATTGGTTCACGTCCAAATCACCTCTGAACTACCGTCCTAACATTTCTCCCTGGCCGAGTTTGTCATATCCATATTACCTCTGAGCAAACCTTCCGGATTTGGCTACCGATCATCACGTTCATATTACCTCTGATATCGATTATCATCTCAACTTAGCACCCATACTTAACTCTAAGTACGCCAGCGGTGTTAAGCCCACAAAATCTGCCACGTCCATATTACCTCTAGCAGGGCTTGTCTCAAACATATTACTTGCACTCATGTGCGTAAAAAGTAATAGGTCCACAAAACCTGTCACGTCCATATTACCTCTGATACGGTTTTTGTTTCGAGCTTATTACTTGCACTCTGGTGCACAATAAGTAATAGGTCCACCAAAGATCCCCCAGTGGGATACCCTTAAAAGGTTACAGTATTGTACTACGTCCATATTACCTCTAGTACGATACCCAAAGCTAACACAAATGAATTGCAAACAAATAGGATAACTTTTTTCGCAAAGAGAGATTAAAAGTAAAACTACATTTTGGGGGATTGTCAAGATCCCAAGCTCGAAGGCAGAACGAAGACACAAAAGGTAAAAGAAGAGCTACTGGTAGATGAGTCGGAGCATAACTCCGCTATTCACTCATGGAGACGGGCTATACGGCCATCCAAGCGCATATGGTGTCACTACCCCATTTCTAGAGCAGGGTATTTTTTTATTTTAATTTGGTTAATTATAAATAATCATAAATAATTGTATTAATATTTAATTATTTGTTGTATTATTTTTTTATTAGTTATTTTAGTGTTTTGACTAGCCTGGACCCATGTCAGACCCTAGTGGACCTATGCCAGACCCAACCAACACCCTTGTCAGACTTATTCATTGGCTTAGAATAGTTATTTATATTTTAATTAGCTAGTTAGAGTGATTAGAAATTTATTAGAGTGCATTTGGAAACTCCAAACCCAACCCTATTTTAG
>JAYESA010000001.1:91069545-91074545 GCA_036927795.1 Iris macrosiphon
TATATATATATATATATATATATATATATATATATATATATATATATTTGCCTAGATACATAGCTAGGTGTATATATTTATATAGATAGTTAGCTATGGTTAGTGTTAGAGAGGGGGATAGTTGGGTATCTCAATACCTCGAGATACCCAAGGTGTTGAGGGTAGTGAGGTAAGGTATTGAGGTAGCCTATATACTAAGTTATATATATATATATATATATATATATATATATATATATATATATATATATATATAGAGAGAGAGAGAGAGAGAGAGATAAGTATATATTATAGATAGCTAGCTAGTTACTTAGAATTAGAGGGTAAGGTATCTCAATACCTTGAGATACTCAAGGAATTGGGCATCGGGGCCAGGTATTGGGTTTTAGCCTAGGTTTGAGGTTAGACTTGGTTTTATATATATAGTTATATATATATATATATTTATACGTGCTAGTATATATTTTAGAGGGTATAGGCGGGGCGTATAGCGTAGGTTGAGGTATCGGATATCGAGGGTATCCCGGTATCTCAAGGAGGCAAGTTTGATGGTTTATTAGCTTAATGACCTAGTTTTGACCTAGAATTTTAGGGACACCCTAGTTTGACCTAGAGTTGACCGTAGTTGACCCGGTTGACCGCCAAAGTCAACTATTGACCTAGTTTTGACCTAGAGTTGACTTTTTGGACCCAGAGTTGACTTTTTAACCCAGATTTCACCGGTTTGACCCAATTGACCTAGAACGACCCTAGAAGCTTATTTTTAGCTATTCTATATCTGTTTAACTCTTTAGAAACCCGTTTAACCTTGCTTTTATCAATAGGTCCTTGCGATACCAGTTCGGATCGCCAGTTGCTCAAGACGTCAGGCGAGTACATTCTCTGATGGTTTCCATTATCTAATGATTATTATGATTCAGCTTCTAGTATAGTATCATCTAATTTTCTGGCATGACACGGACTAGTATTTTTGGATTCATTTACTTGCGACACATATATTTCATGTTTCTGGCCTCTATTCTGGAATCACCTACAGGCATCACTACAGGCATCACTAAAGGCATCACTCATGTTTCTGGCTGGACTCATACTTGATTTACGTGTCGGGTCTTGGATTCACTTGTACTAGTTGGGGCAGAGAAATACTCGAGTAGACATGTGAACATTCTCAACTGGAATCACTGGAATCACCCCTTCTGGTCTAATCTGGAATGATAGCAGCCGCACACCCAGTGTGCGGTGAGCTGTACTTACCTCTAGCCGTTTACATGTCGAAACAGGTATTTTAAAGACACGAGTTTATTCTTTCTAGTCTGGACTCTCTTGCATTTCTTGTTGGTCTCACTTATAGTTTCTGGACTTGACTCATTACATGTATTCTTGCTGGACTCACTATATGTTCTTGTGCACGCACTTGCTCTTAGTTTAGATTTCTTGTATCCTGCAGTCATTACTATCTTGCTTCTGATATTCATGCATCTTTACCTTTATGTACCAATGATATGTATATTTCTTTGTTTCATACTTTATTTCCTTCACCTTGCTAATTGCTACAACTGTTTTATAGTTTTTATCATTTAATTGGAACTGTTGTTAGAGGTGTACTTGCTCCAGTCCTGACTGGACATATTATTTTCAGAGGATCCGGAGGATTGGTATCCGATGTTTTATGGACCTCAGCCTGTCGATGGTGCAGACAGGGACCCCTAGTTTAGGAGTAATTTTTGGGTTGGTAGCCGGGATCACTAGGACCTTGTTGTTGTTGTTTATTAGCTTTTGGCATCGGATGTGTTACCGATTTTGGATTGAGACCTTGTATTATATTTGTTTCTGAGTATTGATGTATTATTATTATTGTTGTTATGGTTGTTTTTAGCTACAGTTGTTTAGACTTTATAGTTGTTAGATTTTTGTGTTATCTTATCGTGCTTAGATTCGTAATTGAGTACTTGAGATTATCATTATCATATTGCTCTTCCATTTGGAGTTGAGATCTTGACAGGTATATATATTGATTGTGTGATATTGTTAGCTAGATAGTAGATCTAGACAGCGTTCTACCGCCGGTGTTGCGGCGTAGGCTGGACGTACCCACGACTCATGTCCGATTTTTCGGGTGCGGGTCGTGACACATTTTTGGTGGCGGCCCCATGCAGGTCTCGATTCGCAATTAGTGCGATATCATGGTAGTACAATGATTTAGTTGTACTGCTGCGAGCCTGCTCTAGGATTTAGGATCTAGGATGAGAGTGTACTCAATCACGACTAGGAACAATTCCAATCTAATTATTCTAAAATTATTTTGTTTGAAATATCACTGTCCTTCCTTGATGATATCGTATCTTGCGTCGTATTGACTTCTTTTGATCTGTGTTCAGGATGCTTACGAAGATACGATCCCATCGTACCGCCCTAGCAGTTGCCACCGAGAGGTATGCTACCTCTCGTCCAGCTCGTATTCAGGCAGCTGCTACCGCTCCACTCACCACTCCTGCGGTCGAGGGAGCATATGTTTCTCTCGGGGATCCTCCTCTACCTGTCGATCTGAGTACTACTCCAGTCGTTCCGGTGGTGCCTCCACCACCTCCTGTACCAGTAGACGCCGCACAGTTGTTTGCGTTCTTCAGGGAGATAATGGACGCGCAGCACCGTCAGATAGATGTGATGAGGTTGGGCATTCAGAATGCCCACCAGGTGGCCATGATGGCAGTGGACAGAGTGGCACAGATCCAGCCACAAGCAGATCAGACTCAGCATCCGAGGCCGGACAGCATCATTGACTTCCAGAGGATGTAGCCCAAGGAGTTTCGGGGTACAGAGAGAATCATGTACACAGATGACTGGATAGAGCAGATTGAGAGGATCTTCAGGCTGGCACAGATTCCAGACAGCATGCAGATAAAAGGATCACGACACCAGGGCTTACTTGGGAGGCCTTCAAGAGGCTTTTTAAGGAGAAGTTTTTCCCAGATGTGGCGCTCAGTGCTTTGGAGAGCCAGTTTGAGGCACTCGTCCAAGGGAGCATGCTAGTGGACGAGTACGCAGCGGTGTTCTGCCGTCTGGGCAAATTTGTGGAGGGCTTGAGTGAGGCAGCAAAGGCGAGGAAGTTTCGCAAGGGCTTGGTCATAGCGGTCAAGTCTTTGACTAGGAGCGACCGCGAGGCGACTTTCGAGCAGATAGTAGGAGACGCTCATAGGGCAGAGGATGACTTGGAGCTCAAGTCCAAGAGAGGCAGGAATGATTCAGGCAGTGCGAGTGGTGGTACGGGACCGGCTAAGCGTCCCTATATGCAGAAGATAGCGCAGCAGGGTCAGGATCAGAGAGTAACCACTTGTGCCTACTGCTAGAAGGCAGGACACACTTGGAATGTTTGTAGGAGGAGGCTGAAGGTGTGTTTGTTCTGTGGATCCGCTGCTCACCAGATACGAGATTGTCCCACTGTACCTCCATTGGTTGGAGCACAGGATCGGAGAGTTGGAGCTAAGCCATCTGTGGCACAGCATCATGCCCCACACCAGCAGAGGGAGATACCCCAGCAGGGCAGGGCTTATGCGTTGACGGTCGAGGAGGCCGATGCTATGGGTGTCGGGTTAGCAGGTCTGTCTCTTTATTATTCTTCTTGTCCTTTTCTATTCCTTGTTGTGTGCTTTATTAGTACCTGTTAGCCTTTTCTTTTGTGCTGTGGTAGATAGTATAGTGATCCTGATTGAGACTGTGATAACACGACCAGTTGGACCATGATCTTGCATGTTGTTTAGGTAGAATTTTTTGACTGTGATTGTTGGGGATTTGACCTAGAATAAGTGCGATTGACTTTAAATTTCGAGGACAAAATTTTGTAAGGAGAATAGGCTTGTCACTACCCTATTTGCAGAGCAGGATATTTTTTTAATTTAGTTAATTGTGTATTTATCATAAATAATTGTATTAATATTTAATTGTTTGTTGTATTAATTTTTTATTAGTTATTTTAGTGTTTTGGCTAGCCTGGACCCATGTCAGACCCTAGTGGACCAATGCCAGACCCAACCAACACCCTTATCAGACTTATTCATTGGCTTAGAATAGTTATTTATATTTTAATTAGCTAGTTAGAGTGATTAGGAATTTATTAGAGTGCATTTGGAAACCCCAAACCCAACCTTATTTTAGGATGACTTGAATTGGAGGGCATTTTAGTCATTTCACCAAACCCAACCCTAAACCTATTTCCTAATCCCCCTTGGCCGATCAAAACCAGCAGCTCCCCCTCCCTTTCACTTCACTTCTTCTTCTTCTTCTTCTTCTTCTTCTTCTCCACTCTTTTCTTCTTCTTCCTTCTTCCAAATTTTTTATCCAAGTTTTCTTCACTTTCTTCTCTTCCTTCTTCTATTTTCTTCCATCAATGCAATTCTAACCCTTTGTTTTTCCCTAACCTAGATGTGTAGAGCTTAGATTTAGTGTTGGAGCTTGGATTGGAAGCTTAGAAGCTTGGTGTGGTAAATTTGGAGCATTTTGGAGACTTTGGCTTGGGATTTCAACTTCCAAGAGGTAAACCCTAATATTTTTTCCTTGTGATTACTCTAATATAGTGTAATTAGTACTTTAGAACCTTTCTAGACCTTAGGACTACCCGTGGGAGAAAGTTGGAGCTTGTTTGGATATGTTTGGAGACTTTGACATTATGTTTTGTGTCAATTTTGGGTAAAATCCGAGATTGGCCCAATTTTTTGTGTTGCCCTAGGTTAGACGGACCTAGGTAGACGTGTTTGGATACCTTGAGGGTAAGTACGTGTCCTCGTTCGGATACGTGAGATCGTGTCGCGAAGATTTGGGCGTTTCGGGCGATTTGGAGGTTTTTTATCGTCGTAGGTTCTATGTGCGTGCGTTTTTTTGTCACGGACCTAGAATCGGTGGGTTAGCATTTTTTTCTAGGATCTAGACATCGATTAGAACTCGTAGGTAAATTTTTGGCCGATTCCGAGTAGGTTTGGTGTGCGTTTCACGAGGTTTCGCGAATT
>JAYESA010000001.1:91077045-91247045 GCA_036927795.1 Iris macrosiphon
AAGAGGTCCTTGCGACACCAGTTCGAATCGCCAGTTGCTCAGGACGTCAGGCGAGTATATTCTCTCATAGTTTTTATTATCTGATGATTATTATGATTCAGCTTCTAGTATAGTATCATCTAATTTTTTGGCATGACACGGACTAGTATTTCTGGATTTATTTACTTGCGACACGTATATTTTATGTTTCTGGCCTCTATTCTGGAATCACCTACAGGCATCACTACAGGCACTACTACAGGCATCACTCATGTTTATGGCTGGACTCATACTTGATTTACGTGTCGGGTCTTGGATTTACTTGTACTTATTGGGGCGGAGAAATACTCGAGTAGACATGTAAAGATTCCCAACTGGAATCACTGGAATCACCCCCTCTGGTCTAATCTGGAATGATAGCAGCCGCACACCCAGTGTGCGGTGAGCTGTACTTACCCCTATCCGTTTACATGTCGAAACAGGTATTTTAAAAACATGAGTTCATTCTTTCTAGTCTGGACTCTCTTGTATTTCTTGCTGGTCTCACTTATAGTTTACGGACTTGACTCATTACATGTATTCTTGCTGGACTCACTACATATTCTTGTGCACGCACTTGCTCTTAGTTTAGATTTCTTGCATCCTGCAGTTATTACTGTCACGCCCCAGTCCCAAAATACGTAGGATTAGGAATACGTAACACGCCAGCCGTATGTATACGAACTCCAATATATGGAAACCATATACACACGTACGCTGTACATGAATATCCAATCCACTGTGGTAATATATGTCACAACAAGTCACACGCAGTTCTACATCTCATCCACAACACAAATAATAGAATAATGGAAATCAATAACTGAATATCAAAGAAGCAGTCTCAAAATAGTAATCTCAAAGTGTGATAGTCGGGTGGAAACAAATCTACTGCAAATCAACTATAATAAACTACTAAAGAGAGAAGAGAATAAACTCTAATATAAGAATAAATGTCTCGAAAAGAATAGCAACTAAAATCTCTAAACAGCTGCAATGAATCACATATAATCAGAAGGTAAGATCGTCTCAGACTGATTGAAAGCGTCAGGTCCAGGTCCATACTCCTGCGGGTACTCCTGCTCACCTATATCTGGAAGGGACCAGGTCCTCAGAGGGACGTAACAAGATACAAAAAGCACATGCCAATAAAGTACTGAAAATAAACATCCATTGGGTCGCCTAACCGTCTAAGTGAATGCAGTTAAGAACACATTTCCCCACAAGTGAGCTATCTGGCTGAAAAACTGGAATTTGGCATGGTTCTCTATTGGAGATCCAGGGGCCTAAAAAGGCACGACGACTTTCGAACGCCGGAGGCCCGCCTGATAATAATATAATATATAGTGGTCATCACCACCCGTATCTCCGGCGGAGAATCCGGGCGCACAATAGAAAAAGTGTAAAGGAGCTCAAATGCGGTACTTGTTGTTCTCCCCACCCAATGCTCTAAGCATGTCATGTCCCTGACACGATAAACCTCTAATAACCGCCAGGTCTACTAGCATGCAAAGTTTTTATTGGCAGTTATCCCTATCCGTCGCACGACCTATAGGTACCAGTGGCCAGCCGAGTACGCAAGTCCGTGTCCTACATGTGACTCACACTCGTGTAAGAATAGTGTCATGTCCAATGAAACATAAATGCCTCATGAAAATGGGGTAGTCTCATAAAGTAGGTCTAATGCATATACATAAATAAAAACATAGTACGACAACACCGTCGTTGCACCCAAGTTTCCTTGGACGCACAGTTTATATAGCAGTTAAAATAAATGAACTAAATAAACAGAAAATAAACATGCATGCCTTATCTGGAATATAAATATAGTACAATGGCAAGGTATACTTGCCTGGCAAGAAATCTGTAAAGTGTACGCGCCCAAATATCAAGGACACGTAACCTGGAACTAAGGACTCCGAACAAACGTCTCCGGATGCTGAAATAAACATCACCAACGTTTCCGGAATGAGCAAAATAGCTAAAAAGCAGATCCCTTTCGTCCAATTTGGATACAGGGGCAAAACGGTAATTTCGGGTAAAAGTGGGGTCCACGTGTGGTCCACTTTGTACCGAAAAATGTGCCGAGGGTAGCAGTCTCTAAATGGGACAAACTATAGGTCAAATAACTCTAAATGTCAATACGAACCCAACGATATATCCAAATGTGGATTCCAATGAGCCGAACACAATTTTGTCCAAAAAGTCAACAATGGGGCTCACCAATTGGCGATTTGGTCAACCGTCTCAGAATTGCGTGAAAATTGGGTCGCAAGACCAGCGCGTTACCACGAGTCCAGTGGCACAAGTTTCGTCGCAATCTGACAAGCGTGCACAAAATACGCACGAGTTCCACAAAAGTTGCGACACGGAGTGTGTCCGCGGATACGGCCTGATTCCGGCGCGCACACGCGTCCGAATCAATCCCCACGAATTTTCACGTGTCCGCTTACGCTGCGTGCACCATTCGGTACACTTGGTACATGGCGGGACGGTCCCGTTTGGCGGGGCACGCTCCGTTTTCCAACTTTTAGAAATCTGGAAAAAGTAGGTTCGCGCAGTTTTGTGACAAATTTAATTATGTTCACAGCAACTAATAACATAGGGTTATTTAACAGAAAATAAACTAGGTCAAGTGTTCTACATGTATCAAAAAGAATCACCGAATTCGGATCTCTGTGGTGGGAGATACGAACTCGGCAATATAGGTGGTCACCGTAATTTTCTGCGATTCCAGAATTGGGTCTGCTCGCGCCCACTTTGGACGCTGTTTTTCGCCTAGGGGTACACGTTTTTCGAGGTTGGCTATAATACAAATATGGAAGAGGGTTAAGGGGTGAGCATACCGGTAAAGACGGAACGGTGTTTGGTTGAGCTAGTCGAATGAAAACAATTCCGGAGCGAAGGTGCCTCGTGTGGGAATCTGCAGGACGCGAGGTCGGAGTCGTCGGGATGGTTTGGATGGCTTGGCGGGGCTTCTCTGGCTGCGGTGACGGCTCTAGATGGGAAGAGGAGGTCTGGAGATTTAGGTTAGGATTTTTGAAAGATAAATAAATAAATATATATATATATATATATATATATATATATATATATATATATATATATATATATATATATATATATATAATAGGGAGAGAGCCAAAGGGTCGGGTCTGGGAGTTAGCCGCTGAAGTATGGAAGTGGGGCGGGTCTGGGAAGTTAGCAAGTGCTAAGGAGTTGCATTGGCGGGTATGAATACACAAATGCTAAGTTGCTGGCGGGTCACAGCAAGTTATTCTTCCTGAAGGGGGTCCTAAGAAGCAAGTATTATTAGTTAAGGGATGGTTTGAGTTTTTATTATTATTATTATTATTATTATTATTATTATTATAGTTAATCTTATTTAATTATTTCTTTTTCTTTCTTTCCTTTTCCTTTCTAAATATATATATACATATATATATATATATATATATATATATATATATATATATATATTTGTGTATACATATATTTTATATATATACTCATAAGAAAATTCATGAATTAGAATAATGCACACCATTAGGCTAGCAACTGCTCAAGGGGTCTCCTACATGGAATAAATTCCGAAAAATTTCTGATGGTCCCATAAGTCCTCTAAGTGTCCGAACACCTAAAATAAAAATTATTAAAAATTTATTCCTCCTATTTAGCCCCTAATTACTACAATTTAATTAATAATTAATAAATAAAGGGTATATATGATTTTCTAGGAAGGGGGTTGTACATTCTACCCAACTTGTAAAAATTTCGTCCTCGAAATTAAAATTAAGCCACGATAGAATGCAAGAATGGTATAAGATATAAATTAACAATGTAAATTTATACCTTGGTCTGCGAATAGGTTCGGAAAACGCTTGCGCATGTCTTTCTCGCGCTCCCAAGTTGATTCTCCTGGCGCACCATGCCTCCAGGCTACGCGAACCAAGGGAATAGACTGGTTCCTCAACACTTTCTCTCGACGATCAAGGATTCCCACGGGTTGCTCTTGGTATGACAAGCTCGGCCCAATGGTGATCTCTGAATGGTCAAGAACATGACTGTTGTCTGCCACATATCGCCTGAGCTGCGACACATGGAATACGTCATGTACTCCCTCCAGTGAAGGTGGTAGCACAAGTCGATATGCCACCTCTCCAACTCTCTCGAGCACGTCAAATGGTCTAATATACCTTGGACTCAACTTGCCGCGTCCTCCGAATCGGATGGTGCCGCTGGTCGGTGATATCCTCAAGAAGACGTGATCGCCCTCTTTGAACTCCAAGGGACGACGATGAAGGTCTGCCCACTGCTTCTGCCTGTCTTGCGCTGCTCGCAAGTATCCCTGAATCTTCTTGACTGTCTCTACGGTGTTGACCACCAACTTGGGTCCCAAAATCTGACGTTCTCCCACGTCACTCCAACACACAGGAGACCTACATTTTCTTCCATACAATGCTTCAAACGGAGCCATCTGAATACTCGCTTGATAGCTATTGTTGTAAGAAAACTCTACAAGATGTAGGTGGTCCTTCCATGATCCTCCGAAGTCTAACATACAAGCCCTCAACATATCCTCCAAGGTCTGAATAGTACACTCCGACTGCCCATCTGTCTGCGGGTGGTAAGATGTACTAAACTTCAGACGAGTACCAAGACTTTCTTGCATGCTCCTCCAAAAGTGCGATGTGAAGCGCGAATCTCTGTCCGATACAATGCTGACTGGTATGCCGTGCAATCTCACGATCTGCCTCATATATAAGTCAGCTAAAGCTTCTGTAGACTGACCCACTCTAAAAGGTATAAAATGGGCTGACTTGGTGAGTCGGTCCACTATTACCCACACTGCATCTCTCCCACTTGGACTCTTGGAAAAACCCGTGACGAAGTCCATAGTGATGTGCTCCCACTTCCACTCTGGAATCGAAAGTGGTTACAATAATCCTGCTGTCCTCTGGTGCTCCGCCTTCACTTGTTGACATACCAGATATTTAGTTACAAAGCGAGCTATCTCTCTCTTCATTTCATGCCACCAAAAGTGTTGTCGTAAGTCACGATACATCTTGGTGCCTCCAGGATGAATAGAATAAATCGAACTATGAGCCTCTGCCATCAGCTCCTGTCGAATCTCTCCATTTGGAACATAAAGACGATCACCACATCGTAATATCCCATCCTCATGAATGCACAATCCGGTCTGCTCTCCAGCCTCTGTCCTTTCCTTCAGTCTCCGGAATCTGGCATCTGTAGGCAAAGCTGCCTTAATCCTCTCTACCAATGATGATTGTACTTGCAAGTTGGCTAGTGTCCCATCTGCTCCGGGTAGTATCACTTCAATGCCAAGCTCTAGCAAGTCCTTCAATAGTTCCCTCTGTGCTGTCAAGAAGTAAGCTGCTGGCTTCCAGCTTAACGCGTCTGCTACCACGTTAGCCTTGCCTGGATGATAATGTAGCTCTATCTCAAAATCTTTCATTAACTCGAGCCATCGACGTTGCCTCATATTTAACTCCTTCTGCTTGAAGACGTACTTGAGGCTTTTGTGGTCTGTATAGATCTCCACTCGTTCCCCATATAAGTAATGTCTCCATAGCTTCAGGGCAAATACAACGGCTGCAAGTTCCAAGTCATGAGTCGGATAATTCTTCTCATGTACTCGTAACTGCCTAGATGCATATGCAATCACCTTGCCATGCTGTATCAATACGCATCCTAAGCCTTTTCCTGATGCGTCACTGTAGATCACATAACCTCCTAATCCTGACGGAATCGTCAATACTGGTGCTGTAGTCAGTCACTTCTTCAACTCTTCAAAGGCTGCTTGACACTCGTCAGTCCATATAAATTCTTGACCCTTACAAGTCAAGCGAGTCATAGGTGCCGCTATTCTTGAGAAGTTTTCCACGAACCGTCGGTAATATCCCGCAAGTCCAAGGATACTCCTCACCTCTGCTGGTGATTTAGGAACAGGCCATGTCTCAACTGCTGAGATCTTCTCTGGATCAACAGAAATACTATCTCCTGTAACAACATATCCAAGAAATGAAACTCTGTCCAAGAAGAACTTATATTTGCTGAGTTTAGCATATAACTGCTCTTTCCTCAAAGTCTCTAGAATAATTCGCAGGTGCTCCTCGTGCTCCTCGTGGCTCTTCGAATAGACAAGTATATCATCTATGAAGACGACCACGAACTGGTCCAAGTACTGGTGGAAAACTCGATTCATCAAGTCCATGAAGATCGCTGGAGCATTGGTCAATCCAAATGGCATGACCAAAAACTCGTAGTGTCCATATCTTGTTCTGAATGCGGTCTTCGGAATGTCCTGCTTCCGTACCTTCACTTGGTGATATCCCGATCTCAAATCTATCTTCGAGAATACCTTAGCTCCACTGAGTTGATCAAACAGGTCATCAATGCGTGGCAATAGATATTTGTTCTTCACTGTCACTGCATTCAAGGCTCTGTAGTCAATGCACATACGCACTGACCCATCCTTCTTGGGTACAAACAACACTGGTGCTCCCCAAGGTGATGCACTCGGTCGGATGAAACCTTTCTCCTCTAGCTCTTTTAACTGTGTCTTCAGCTCGTCCATCTCCTTCTTCGCCAGTCTGTAAACATGCGATGCTATAAGTGCTGCTCCGGGTGCTAGTTCAATTGAAAACTCTACGTCTCTGTCTGGGGATAGTCCTGGCAAATCCTCTGGAAAGACGTCTAGAAATTCTGAAATAATAGGGTGATAGACAACATCGTCCATTGCGAGCTGCATACCATCAAGGATTTCTGTGGATCCTCGGACAAACTCAAGTTCAGGCTGGCCTGGTACCTTAAAAAGAATGCTTCCTCCAAAGCAATCAAAGAAAGCATGGTACTTGCTTAGCCAGTCCATTCCAAGCACAATATCAAAAGACGGCATAGGAAGGACTAAGAGTTGGGCATTCATCTCTCTGCCACGAATCACTATAGGGCCCGATCTACAAACTCGACTAACTGGTACAACTCCTCCTCCGGTTAGAATTCTAACACAACTAGATAATGGTGTAGAAGCAATATTGTGTTTGGCAA
Source organism: Iris macrosiphon (assembly GCA_036927795.1). Lineage (NCBI taxonomy): Eukaryota > Viridiplantae > Streptophyta > Magnoliopsida > Asparagales > Iridaceae > Iris > Iris macrosiphon. The sequence continues at coordinate 91,084,132 of JAYESA010000001.1, forward strand.
TAAAACTAGATGATATGAATGAGTGGGTGGCTCCCGTATCAAATAATGTCACAGCAGGAAAAGTAAAATCAAGGGTAATATATGCTATGACATCCACCTCATGATCCATGTCATCTACCTCCAATGCAAAAGCTCGTCCGTTCCTCTGTGGCTGTCCATGTCCAGTCCTCATATACTGCTCCTCCTAAGTAGGTAGCGGTGGTCCTCTCTGAAATCCTCCTACTGCCGGGGGTCGAGGTGCTCCCGGTCCAGTCATCTGCTGGGTTGGCTTCGGTGCGGAAAGCGCTAATCTCTGAGCTGGAGGTGGAAGTGTCTGCTGCATTGGGCAATCTCTCGCCAGGTGCTATCCAGAGCCACATCTCATACACTGACCCAAGCGAGTCCGACAATCTCTCGAAATATGTTCGTTCCTTCCACAATAACTGCAATAGGGCTTCCCCAGATTCTGGTACGGTGCTACTCGGTGTTGCTGATACTGTTATGCCAAAGGACGTCTGATAGGTCCTCCCTGCTGTGTCCTTGCCGGTCCCTGCTGTATCCTTGCTGATCCTTGTTGTGTCCGCAGCTGACCTCCATTTCCTCTGCTAATGGTTTCCTGAAATCTGGCCTCTGTTATTAGTTCAGCGTAAGAGACTCGGGACTGCGAGCTTGTATAATGTTGAAGCTCCTGGGTCAGTCCTCGATAAAATCTCTTAGCCTTAGCCAAGTCATTTGGTATCAAAGCAGCGCCATATTTGCTGAGTCGACTAAACTCGGCATCATACTCGTCCACGGTTCGGTTCCCTTGCTCTAAGTGAAGAAACTGATCATACAAGGTATCCCTGACAGTGTCCGGGAAGTACTTTCCCTCAAAGCACTCCAAGAACTGCTCCCAAGTCTGGTAAGTACCCAACTGGCGCTCCATGGATTCCCACCAGTGATGAGCATTATCATCTAGAAGCGTCCGTACACCCGTCATCCATAGGTCCGTGGGTAACTGTGATGCCTCTAGTAGCTTCTGCGTGTGAGTGATCCAGTTGGTAGTCTCCTCCGGGCTCTCAGTGCCCTTGTACTGCCTTGCACCCATCTGAACAAAATCCTTTACTGATCCAACCCTAGCTCGAGGTACTGGAGCTAGTGCTTGGGCTGGTACAGTAGCCTGTGCAGCCATCCTCTCCAGGGCTGCCAAAAATTCTTGCCTCTGCTCGGCTGCCTGCTGCCTCTGTTCCTGTATCATCATCTGAAAGAATTGGAACATCTGCACTTGGCCATCTTGCGGTACCGGGACAGGTGGATGGTTCCCAATAGGTGAAGCGGGAAGATCAGATGGAACTGGGGTGTGAGTCTGTCCATCTGGCTCCGGAAGCCTAGGAATCGTTGGGGTCCCTCCTTGAGTCTGACCATTGACTCGAGAAGTTGCGTCGCCATCGGCGGCAGTACATCCATTTTGCAAATCCATCTCTCTGCAGTTGATGTACGAAACGATTAGAAAAGTACAGGAATCAAACAGGATGCAAGTATTAAATAGGAAGGATGAATTTCAGTCAAGCGTGGATGAGATTCCTTATACTCTATTCCTATACGCAGGCTTGTTCGGTACAGTTACGTAACCGAGACAATATATTCTTGACCTGCATGGGCCACCACAAAAATATGTCACGCCCCAGTCCCAAAATACGTAGGACTAGAAATACGTAACACGCCAGCCGTATGTATACGAACTCCAATATATGGAAACCATATACACACGTACGCTGTACATGAATATCCAATCCACTGTGGTAATATATGTCACAACAAGTCACACGCAGTTCTACATCTCATCCACAACACAAATAATAGAATAATGGAAATCAATAACTGAATATCAAAGAAGCAGTCTCAAAATAGTAATCTCAAAGTGTGATAGTCGGGTGGAAACAAATCCACTGCAAATCGACTATAATAAACTACTAAAGAGAGAAGAGAATAAACTCTAATATAAGAAAGTGTAAAGGAGCTCAAATGTGGTACTTGTTGTTCTCCCCACCCAATGCTCTAAGCATTTCATGTCCATGACATGATAAACCTCTAATAACCGCCAGGTCTACTAGCATGCAAAGTTTCTATTGGCAGTTATCCCTATCCGTCGCACGACCTATACGTACCAGTGGCCAGCCGAGTACGCAAGTTCGTGTCCTACATGTGACTCACACTCGTGTAAGAATAGTGTCATGGCCAATGAAACATAAATGCCTCATGAAAATGGGTTAGTCTCATAAAGTAGGTCTAATGCATATACATAAATAAAAATATAGTACGACGACACCGTCGTTGCACCCAAGTTTTCTTGGACGCGCAGTTTATATAGCAGTTAAAATAAATGAACTAAATAAACAGAAAATAAATATGCATGCCTCATATGGAATGTAAATACAGTACAATGGCAAGGTATACTTGCCTGGCAAGAAATCTGTAAAGTGTACGCGCCCAAATGTCAAGGACACAGAACCTGGAACTAAGGACTCCGAACAAACGTCTCCGGATGCTGAAATAAACATCACCAACATTTCCGGAATGAGCAAAATAGCTAAAAAGCAGATCCCTTTCGTCCAATTTGGACACAGGGGCAAAACGATAATTTCGAGTAAAAGTGGGGTCCACGTGTGGCCCACTTTGTACCGAAAAGCGTGCCGAGGGTAACAGTCTCTAAATAGGACAAACTATAGGTCAAATAACTCTAAATGTCAATACGAACCCAACGGTATGTCCAAATATGAATTCCGATGAGCCGAACACAATTTTGTCCAAAAAGTCAACTGTGGGGCCCGCCAATTGGCGATTTGGTCAACCATCTCAGAATTGCGTGAAAATTGGGTCGTAGGACCAGCACGTTACCACGAGTCCAGTGGCGCAAGTTTCGTCACAATCTGACAAGCGTGCACAAAATACGTACGAGTTCCACAAAAGTTGTGACACAGAGTGTGTCCGCGGATACGGCCTGATTCCGGCGCGCACACGCGTCCGAATCAGTCTTCACAAATTTTTACGTGTCCGGTTACGCTGCGTGCACCATTCGGTACACTTGGTACATGGCGGGGCGGTCCCGTTTGGCGGGGCGCGCTCCATTTTCCAACTTTTGGAAATCTGGAAAAAGTGGGTTCGCGCAGTTTTGTGACGAATTTAATTATGTTCACAGCCACTAATAACATAGGGTTATTTAACAGAAAATAAACTAGGTCAAGTGTTCTACATGTATCAAAAAGAATCACCGAATTCGGATCTCTGTGGTGGGAGATACGAACTCGGCAATATAGGTGGTCACCGCAATTTTCTGCAATTCCAGAATTGGGTCTGCTCGCGCCCACTTTGGACGCTGTTTTTCGCCTAGGGGTACACGTTTTCCGAGGTTGGCTATAATACAAATATGGAAGAGGGTTAAGGGGTGAGCATACCGGTGAAGACGGAACGGCGTTTGGTTGAGCGAGTCGACAAAAAATAATTTCGGAGCGAAGGTGCCTCGTGTGGGAATCTGCAGGACGCGAGGTCGGAGTCGTCGGGATGGTTTGGATGGCTTGGCGGGGCTTCTCTGGCTGCGGTGACGGCTCTAGATGGGAAGAGGAGGTCTGGAGATTTAGGTTAGGGTTTTTGAAATATATATATATATATATATATATATATATATATATATATATATATATATAATAGGGAGAGAGCCAAAGGGTCGGGTCTGGGAGTTAGCCGCTGAAGTATGGAAGTGGGGCTGGTCTGGGAAGTTAGCAAGTGCTAAGGAGTTGCATTGGCGGGTATGAATACACAAATGCTAAGTTGCTGGCGGGTCACAGCAAGTTATTCTTGCTGAAGGGGGTCCTAAGAAGCAAGTATTATTAGTTAAGGGATGGTTTGAGTTGTTATTATTATTATTATTATTAATATAGTTAATCTTATTTAATTATTTCTTTTTCTTTCTTTCCTTTTCCTTTCTCTCTCTCTCTCTCTCTCTCTCTCTCTATATATATATATATATATATATATATATATATATATATATATCATGGATTAGAATAATGCACACCATTAGGCTAGCAACTGCTCAAGGGGTCTCCTACATGGAATAAATTTCGAAAAATTTCTGATGGTCCCATAAGTCCTCTAAGTGCCCGAACACCTAAAATAAAAATTATTAAAAATATATTCCTCCTATTTAGCCCATAATTACTATAATTTAATTAATAATTAATAAATAAAGGGTATATACGATTTTCTAGGAAGGGAGTTTTACAATTACTATCTTGCTTCTGATATTCATGCATCTTTACCTTTATGCACCAGTGATATGTATATTTTCTTATTTCATACTTTATTTCCTTCACCTTGCTACTTGCTACAACTGTTTTATAGTTTTTATCATTTAACTGGAACTGCTGTTAGATGTGTACTTGCTCCAGTCCTGACTGGACATATTTTTCCAAAGGATCCGGAGGATTGGTGTCCGACGTTTTATGGACCTCAGCCTGTCGATGGTGCAGACAGGGACCCCTAGTTTAGGAGTGATTTCCAGGTTGGTAGCCGGGATCACTAGGACCTTGTTGTTGTTTATTAGCTTTTGGCACCGGATGTGTTCCCGGTTTTGGATTGAGACCTTGTATTATTTTTGTTTCTGAATATTGATGTATTATTATTATTGTTGTTGTGGTTATTTTTAGCTGCAGTTGTTTAGACTTTGTAGTTGTTAGATTTCTGTGTTATCTTATCGTGCTTAGATTCGTGATTGAGTACTTGAGATTATCATTATCATATTGCTCCTCCGTTTTGAGTTGAGATCTTGACAGGTATATATATTGATTGTGTGAGATTGTTAGCTAGATAGTAGACCTAGACAGCGTTCTACCACCGATGTTGTGGCGTAGGCTGGACGTACCCACGACTCATACCCGATTTTTTGGGTGCGGATTGTGACATATGGGCCCGGTTCTCAACCTCTTTGGCCATGACTTCGGGATCTTCATAGCGAGCGAAGGACTCGTAGCTGTCCTCGAGTTTCTGTATCACAACCTCGACACCAACCGTCGTCTTCGCCACTTCGCTCGCCTCGGCCCAGATTGCCTCCTCTTCCTTTTGGGTCTCATGCAGTCTATTCTCCAGCGCAGCGAGCTCGACCTACAGCTTCCTAATGGCCTCAGTCAGGTCCTCCCGCCGAGAGAGACACCCTTCCCTAAGATCACCCAGCCGGTCGTGCTGCAAAGTTTCCATAAAGGAAGTAAAGTAGGCCTTCTCTATATCCACCTTCTTCGAGAACTCGGCATACTCATGGGATATTAACATCCCCATATCTGCCTGTCGGTGTTGTTGCAGCTCCATCAGTCATTGTTCCATCTCCACCAACCTTTGGCCCAGAAGGTCAGCCATCGGTTCAAAACCAGGAAGACTCATCAGAGAGTGGACTTGGCCCTCGTTAAAGTGCTTGGCCCAGGCGAAGGACTTATTGCGCTCCAGCATACCCTCGACCCCTTGTTTCAGGAACATATAGAAGCTCTGAACCGAGAGCCCGACATTCTCGTCAAGCTCTTCCAGGGTCGCCGGAGTCAAAGGCGGCTGGAAGGAGCAAGAGGCCCCTGGCTCGACAGCTCGTGCGGGGACGCTCGAAGATCCTGAGGGCGAAGCAACAACCAAGGAGCGACCGACGGTCCTGCTCGCAACCTTCATAGATGCGTGGGACACCTGATTGTCCGGTAACTGAGCGACAGATGGCAGAATGGCGCCGCGACTCAGGATAGGAGTACCGGGGCCCTATGCTACGTCAGCTCCCGCCTAAATGCTAACCCCAGACTGTGCGGCGACAGCTTCAGAAGACAACCCAGCAACCGCAGTATTGGGAACATCAAGGACAACCTCCTCACAATGGCTTGCCACCCCAATATCTAGAGAGGCCTCAGCTGTCGAACCCCCAATAGCAATAATCGGGAGAGCAGCCACCACACCAAAAGGGCCCGCAACCGTAGGGACCTTATCCACTGCAGCTTCCGTAGGAGGCATTGCAGGACACTCGTCACCAGGACTAGGAAGAATCCTGGGGGCCTTCCTAACAAGCTTATTGTCCCCCTCGTCCGGGACATCCTCCTTTGCGGCCATATCCACGGTCCTCAAAGGAGAGGCGGGGCCTACAGAATCAGAACAACAAATAATTAACTTGACTAGGAGAATTGAAAGGCAGAAAAGTCCTGATCTTATGAAGTCGAAAAATAACCTACCAGAGGGAGAACACGTGTTGCGGCTCGTCCAGTGTTGTCATAGCCTCCTCCATGGCTTCCATGTCTTCCGCAGATATGTGCTCCAAAGGGGTGTAGGGTTGCTCCGAGAAAGTCGCACCCAAGCCCTGAGCCCTCGAGGTCTAAGGTACCAGCTCCGAGGCACCCACGTCAGACTCCGAGAAGGATCTCTCTTCCAGTTCAGCGTAAGAAACCACCGAAGCGGCAACCCGCCGAGGACGGCCCCCTCTTCTGTGGCTGCAAATCGCCAAACATACCAGAATATAAAGGACCGGGCACAATCATTCTAAGAGAAGGCATAATTACCGCCGTAATATCAAAAGATGGCTCTGCTTCAGAAGCCGCTGGCGAAGCAGGTCCTACCTCTTTGCTCCAAATCCCTCTCGCAGGGGACTTCAGTTTCGCCGTCGATTCCAGCTCTGGGTCTACAACCGTCTTCGCCCTCTAAGAGGCAACCTCGAGCAGGCGGTCATCCAGACCGGAGACGACCAAGATTTAGTAAGGAGGCGACCAAGATTTAGTATTAAGATTTCGATGGAGACATCGATATCCAAGAATTCTAAGTATTAGATGAGAAATATTAAAGTAGAATAAAGTTGTAAAAAAAAACTGTCACAAGTTTAGGTTTAACGTCCCTATTGCTTTCAACAATACTTGAGGAATGCATTCAAAATTCAAGCACCACTTAGGCCATCTCCAACTCATCCTCAAAAGTTTTCTCAATTTGCGAATTCAAAAAAGAATATTCCTATAATATGCTTCTGAAAATTTTACATCTTCAACCCATCAATTCTCAAATAATAAACAACTATTATTTATTTCTACATAAATTTATTTTTTACAACTATTTAATATAATCATATACATTGATGTTATATTATTAATATTATTTATCGAGATAATTTTATATTATTTAATATTATTTTAAATTTTGATATACTTGTTTATATTTTTTTTAATATAACATTAACATTATATTATTTAATATTATTAGTTGCATTATTTTAAATTTCAATGCACTTGTTTATATTTTTTAATATAACATTATATTATTTAATATTGTTAGTTGCGTTATTTTAAAGTTTGATATATTTGTTTATGTTTTTTTAAGTTAATATATTTTAATTTTAGAAAGTTTAATAATATTCTATTAATTTCTATCAAATTATTTAAATATTATTTTATTAATCAAATGAATCTAATAAAAATTACTAATAACAAATATATTCAATATTAGATTCTATTTGAAAATCTCAACAATAATATTTTAATAATATAATTATTATATTATTTAGAATTATAAATTAAAAAATATGATAAGTTAATTAAATTTAATGTTTAACATTTGTAAAATATATTAGTAATTAACTAAAACTTGGAGGACAAAAATAATCATGAATAGTAGATTTTTAAATTTAAAAAATTTCTCTCTCATCAAATTTGAAAGAGTTCTTCCAACACAAAATTTGAAAAAAAAAAATTCTCATTTTAAGATTGAGTTGGAGATGAATTTAAAAAAAAAATTCAATTTTCAATTTGAGGACATAGGTTAGAGATAGCCTAACTATAACACTACAACAGAGTAAAACAGACAAAATTTAGAAACTGGCTGGCTGACTGGATAAAAGAGAGAAAATTCAAGGCATTTCCATATTAATTTGACAATGGAACAAAATTCCCTACTGCATCAAACATACATACATCGCAAGCCCGTTCCCATTTGCATTTTTTTTGGATGAGAGAGACATTTTTACAAACACACAGCACAAACCGAAACAACGGCAGCAACTACGAGAAGTAAAAGGAGACACAACACCTTAACCCTAACCCTAGCCGCCAAAGCCGTAGAGGGTCCTCCCCTGTCGCTTGAGGGCATAGACGACGTCCATGGCAGTGACAGTCTTCCTTCGGGCGTGCTCGGTGTAGGTGACGGCATCGCGGATGACGTTCTCGAGAAAGATCTTGAGGACCCCACGGGTCTCCTCGTAGATGAGGCCGCTGATGCGCTTGACCCCGCCGCGGCGGGCGAGGCGGCGGATGGCCGGCTTGGTGATCCCCTGGATGTTGTCCCGGAGGACCTTGCGGTGACGCTTCGCCCCGCCCTTCCCCAATCCCTTGCCTCCCTTTCCTCGACCAGACATGCCTAAAGCTCCTTATTGACGATGGTGAATGGGATTTTGAGTTCGGCGGATGATGGAGAGGGTGGGTAATTGGAGGGGTTTTATAGAGGGAAATGTTTGTTTGTTTTGCTTTTCCATTCTTCTGAGATTGGGGTGATTTTGGTCGTTGGATGCAGAATTGACGGCAGGGAATGGGTTGTTAGGGACAGACGCGGATCGGTGACATGGTTCATTGGACGAGCATTTTGAATTGAAAATTCCGATGATACATTTCGCTGGCCAAATAGGTAGCCTAGATTTGGGAGATTCCAAATTGAGGATGTTGGTGGGACAGCTTTTGAAAGTTGCTTACAAAATAATACTTTTAAAAAGAGAAATTTTTGTATAGAACATCAAAATTGAAATAGCGCTTTTGATTTGATATTATTTTTAAAAATGGAGAAATCTAAAACGTTCTTACTAAGGACGTTTCAGTTCTCTCCTCACAATTTTGTGAAACTTTTTCTTCTTCCAAAAAATTGTAAAACTTTGATGCTCTATATGAAAATTCTTGTTTATGAAGGACGTTTCAGGTCTATAGCACGATCCTCAAGTGTTTCATGTGCTCTTCTCTGTTCTTTAAATAAATAAGGATATCATCGATGAACCAACCACGAACTTGTCTATGAAGGGTCGGAAGACTATGTTCATCATATCCATGAATGTTTTCGGAGCGTTCGTCGAACTAAACGGCATAACTAGGAATTCGTTATGCCCGTATCTGGTTCGAAACGCTGACTTGGTGACGTCCCCAGGCTTAATGTTCAACTGATGATAGTCCGACCGGAGATCAATTTTAAAGAATATTGTTTCTCCATGAAGTTGATCGAACATGTCTATCTTCGGTAAAGGATACTTGTTCCGCATTGTGGCCTTGTTTAATTCTCAGTAGTCAATGCACAGTCATAATTGATCCATCTTTTTTCTTCACAAACAGCACCGGAGCACCCATGGAGAAATGCTCAAGCAAATGTATCCTCGGTCCAGCAATTCTTATAGTTGTACATTTAGTTCCTTTATCTCTGCTGGCGGCATTCTATACGGTGCCTTCGATATTGGTCGAGTATCCGAAAAGGTGTCGATGGTGAATTCTATCTCTCGATCTGGTGGTATTTCGGACATCTCTTATAGAAATGCATCGAGAAATTCTGCCACGACATCAGTTTAACTACGTATGCACCTTCCTTACGAGTGTCTTTGACAAAAGCCAAATACCCTTTGCAGCCATAATACAACATGTGTCTTGTCGCCACTGTCGATACCACTTTGATTGTCAACCAATAATTTTTTTATTTTGCTCCGTCAATAGTGATAACTAGAATCGTTCAGATTTATCGTGTGAACTAGCTTCACGTCCATCTCTTATATCCACTTTGACTGTCAACCACCTGACACCTTGTAACCACAAGCTTTGATATCGCTATAGTAAACAATAAATCTTTTATCTTTCTCCGTCAATAGTGATAATTAGAATCGTTCAGATTTATCGTATGCACGAGCTTCACATCCATCTCTTATACCCACTTTTACTTTCAACAACCTAACACCTTGTAACACAAGCTCTGATATCACTTTGTTGGGAACGAATGCGAAGACCATTCTACATTGTAAACACCCAAATTTTTTAGAAATTAAAAATATAATTTTTTGGGATTTTTTGTGATTTTTAAATAATTAAAATAAATATTTTACTGGAATTAAATAAATTTTATGATTTTATTAAATATTAAAATATTATGAAAATAATATTTTTTAGTGTAAAATAAATAATTAGTTATATTGTAATTTTCCTGAAATTTATTGGACCCAAAAACTATTTTTAAATACCTAAAAATATATTTTTTAAATAAACCAATATAAACCATCATGAATCGAACCGAACCGAACCCAATTGAAGCAACCCAACCTGAACCGACCCAACCCTAGCGGGTCGGATTCGGATCTGAACCCGCCTACCTGAACCCGCTACCCGTTACTACTACAGTAAATCCTAAATCTAAACCCCCGCCGCTCCGACTTCCCTAACCGCCGCCGCCTCCGTGCAGTTCTTCGACCGTTCCACTGCGACCCTTCGCCTCCTGCAACCGCCGACCTCTCCCCTCCCCGTAACCGACGATGACCTCTCATATTTAAACATGTCGATCACAACCCCCATCACCAACAACCACCATCACCACCACGATCTCAGCCCCGCCGCCGCCGCCTCTCCGGTCACTCCGACCCTCCGGCGACAACCCTTCCGCAGCTGACAATCCAGCCGACCTCGGCCATCGCCTCCTATAAAACTCTCTACTCGGCCATCACAACCTCCACCATCCGCCGTGAACCCCCGAGCTCCCCTCCACCATGACCCCGACGCTGCCTCCGCCATCTCTCCACCACTAAACTCTGGCGACTAGCTTTCCCCGGCGACGCCAAGCTCCGACGACCTCCCCGAGCAGCCCAGCAGCCGACCCAGCAATCGTAGCAGCGCCGCCACCCGCCGCCCGTTCGCGCCGCGCCGCCCCGTGCACGTACAGACTTTTCCGACTCCACGTTCCGGTGAGTCCTTCTCTCTCCTCGTCGCACCGATTTTCGAACGATCTGCTACACATGTTCGCTACGTGACCCCCTCGAACCCCGTACCATTTGACAGGGGTAGCGTGTTCTGTGACGATCGCAAACCACGACGAAAAAATAGGAAAAATAACCCCTATTTCTGAAATTCAAAACTGTCCCGAACTCACAAGTTCATGGCCAATTTAATCCCAACATGTTTAATAATTCTAAAATTCACTTGAACAGTAAATTAGATAATATAACCAAGTTTCAAACCATGTAATTAGTTTATTTTATTGTGTTGTAGATTATATTTTATTCGTGGGTGAAATCGACCAAAATCTTAGTTTTCAACACCCGAATTTTCTCGAACTAGGTGCGCCCCGCTAAACGAGGCGACTTGGTCCTGTGCGAATTTTATCGAAAGGTGCGCATCGTCAATGCGGACGTGTGAGATTTTGTGAAAGTTGATTTGGATGTGCGTGCACACCGAAATCAACGTGTATCCGTCGAAATTGTCCCGTATGGGCCCTGTTCTGAAACTCATTGTAACTTCGTGTGTGCTTGTCGTTTCATAATGAAACTTGCGTCATCTGATTTATAGCATTTTGTTGGTCCTGTGACCCAAGTTTGGTTCGATTATGAGAACGTTGACGAAACCCAGTATCGTGGGCCCCACGGCTCCACTTGACGGGCGATTTTGTGATCGGTTCATCGGAATCCAGTTCTGGACATTCATTTGGGTTCGTATCATCGTTCTGGACTTGTAAATACTAAGTTTGACAAATTTGGAGGACTTTTGTCTCTAGCACGTTTTTTGGTGCGAAGTGGGCCACATGTGGACCCCGCTTTGACCAAAAACTGTCAATTTGTCCATGTGTCCAAATTGGAATTATGAACATGCAATTCTAGCTATTTTATATCTTCTGAGCATGATGGTAATATTTATTTCAACATCCGGAGGAGTTGTCACGACCCGCACCCGATTTAGGGGCACGAGTGCGTGGGTACGTCCAGCCTACGCCGCAGCATCGGCGGTAGAACGCTGTCAAGGTCTTGATACTATCTAGCTAATGTCACACAACATCCAATCTCCATAAGGAGGCACGGATGACACAATAAACGAGCACATACTCAATCACAGGATTACAGCACGATAAGATATCAAACAGAAAATTAAATACAACACAAATCCAGAATGTAATCTAACTCAACAATATCCAAGTCTCAATAAAAAATGCCGGAGACAAATCCGGTACCAACAGTCTACTTAAAGAACTAGTCAGAAAACTAGAAGAATTAGTGATTTCCGGCTAGACCTCCCGGAATCACAACTACTACCAAGTCTGCAGCTACTCACCATATGGTCCATAAAGTGTCGGACAGCGGTCCTCTAAGGCATAGTCTGGAAAAATGTTTCCAGTCAGGAAGGAGCAAAGTACAAATCTCAAATAACAGTTCCATTAAATTGATAATGTCTATAATACAATAAAATATGCCATGCTAGCTACTGAGAAGACAGTGAAATAAATGCAATGGCAATTTAAGAGAGACAGGCAATGTAAAGAGACAGGCAATAGGCAATATGATACAGTCAGTGCATGTAAGAAAATAAAAAGAACAAGGAACAGTATCATATACGGGTGATGTAGTATATGATTTAAAATAGGGAACTGTAATCTACTCTAAGTGTTTTGAAATAGAGTTTCAAAATGTGATCGGCTTGGGAACATGTACGATAGCTACAGGGCCTGGCTAATCATGGGTGAAGAGCATGATTAACACTTACAATTTTCTATACTACAATAAGAGGTTATGATCACATTTCTTACTAACTACTTCCCTGCCCCCAACTAGTACTGTGGATCCAACCATGACACGTCACGATACACGAGCAAGTCAAGTCTATCATGTACGATGTCTAATATACTTGTCGTGTACAATGTCAATACGATAATCAAGATAACATCTCATGACTGCAGATCCAAGCTATACTAGTCCGTGTAGCACAGTGTCAAGGATTCAGTTGTAACATTTCAAGATTATTGAATTTATAGAAATTATCAAGAAATTAGAAATTATCGGAGAATGTACTTGCCTCGGGTCCTTAGCTGGTATTTATGGATGTCCTATTCCAGAGTATCCCCTGGGTAAACCAACAGTCCTATAAACACAACACAATATAACTTTTGTATCAGATGCTACGCTAATACACAGTCTAAAAACACTGGCCTCAGGGCCATGCCAGGCAGGGCACTAGTCAACTAGGGTCACCTAGTAGATAGATACGTAATTATACACATCTTAATTAATATATGTACTTACAATATATATATCAAATTAAATACATATACAAAATATATGTATATATATATATATTAAAAATATGCTAAGGGTTTATACAAAAATATATATATACCCATACGAAAATATAACTCTACATGAATATATGTACCAAAATAATAATTATACTATATACAGGTAATTATACCAAAATACATACATATATATGTTTTAGTGGAAAATACATTTGTTATATCTACACATATGTATCATATACCAATTAAAATATATATACTATATACCTGTTTACATGTATATATATATATATATATATATATCAATACACACATACTAGAGTATCCATATACCAATATGTATATGGATATATATACCAATTACATTATATATATATAACATTAAATACTAAAACTCATATATGATACATGGTTACCTATACCAAAATAAATTTATATATAGATATATATATACTTACATATCAATATAACACAGATATATATATAAACTACGGTTTAAACATTAATTTAAAATACATAATTACATATACAGTTAATTAATACATACCTATACTTATACAATTAAATATTTACAAAAGAAATAATATACATATCTTTAATTAACATTACTAATGCATTAATATATACATAACCGTATATACGTATGTATATATACATTACACATACATGTGAGAATGGAAGAGGGAGAGGAGGAAGAAGAACTTACTGTTGGGGTCGGTCGACCATCGGAGTACGGCAGGAGGGTGGCCGGATCTCCGTTGGTGGTGGTGGTGTTGTTGGATGGTAGTTGACAGCGAGAGGGGGAGAGCACAGCCGGAGTCGGGTGGCGATTTGAAGCAGCGAGGAGAGGGAGATCGTGAGGGAGGACGCTCGGGCTCGGCCGCCGGAGGGTGGCTGATGGTGGTGGTGGAGATGATAGATGGGCCGCGTCGGAGTGCAGCCGGGGAAAGCCGCTGGGTTGAACCGCCGGAGTAGGGGTGCTCCACCGGAGGGGAATAGATGATGGATGGATGGATGGATGGGAGGAGGAGATGGAGGGATGAGCAGCCGCCTGCCGGGGTCGGGGGAGGAAGAGCAGTAGAAAACGGGGCCGGGCTAGGCTGGCCCGCCGGAGACGGGGTCGCCTGGGTGGTTGGCCGCCGTCGGAGTGCACAGTCGCCGGCCGGTGCACCGTTGTGAGGGTGGTTGATGGTTGTTTCCCCCTCCTTTTATAATTTGAATTTCAAATTCAAAATAAAAGAAGGAGAAGAAGAAAGGAAGAAGAAGAAGAAGAAGAAAAGAGAAGAATCCTACGTTGGAGAGAGGTGGGGGCTTGTGAGGAGGTGGGGTTTTCTAGGTTGTCTAGGGATTAGGGTTGATGTAGATAGGACATTAAATAGGATGAGGGTGTGGGTAAATCAATGGTGAGGATGCACCCAATTAAATGGGTGGTCCAGATTGTTTATGAAGGAAATTTCATGTGGGGAAAAATGCAATTTGGTCCATAAGTAAATAATCTTTCCATTTGGTCTTGGCCAATGGGGTGATGACACCTACAATTGAATAATTATAACTTAGCCCCTTAAATTCGGAAAATTGCGCAAACACATAAAATGACGAAAATTTGGCGGGCGATTCGGTGTCCGGTGTTTTGTAGGGTCAGGGGGCGCTGTAAGATTTGTGTGGGCTCAAATAACAGGGCACCGGAATTAAATTGGAATTTACGAAATCAGATAAAATGGTATCCTCAAATTAAATAGAAATAAATGCAAGTTGTGTTCAACAATTAATTAGGAGTACATGGAGCCAAAATTAGGTCAGGTCATCAATACCAATATTGAAGAAGACTTAGAACAGAATATTACCCTAATTTGGGCCACACGAAAAATAGGTCAAGATTGCCTCCAATTTTCGATTGGAACGCACAACGATACAAAATAGGAATTTATTAAATAACGTCCGCGACGATTTTTGTGCGGCTAGAAATAATGCACAGAGAGCATTATTATGAGTTACAAAAATAGCAGAATGGAAGGCGGGCATGTCTAGGGCAAGATTGTGAAATTTGTTGGAAGACAAAAGTCAGGGTAGCGCTCCAAATATCGAAGCAAAGACAATGCGCAATAATTAAATAAAATACGGTAATTAATTACACCTCCAATAAATTAATTCTAAAATAAAACAATTAACCTCAAAATTCCATAATTCCGACAGGTGCTCATCTACTGGCTTCTAGGTCAAGTCTACCATCACAAACACAAATGAACACTGTCTATAATATAATATATAAAAGTACACATCACACAGTTATTTAATATCAAATATACTATCATGCAATTAATTAATTGTAACTACCATAATATTAAATATTGTAAAAATTCGAAAATACCCCTGTCTTCGGAATGTGGTAGTGACAGGAGTACCTGAAGATCTTGTTGTGACTGAAGTAACTGTTGAAAATCAAACTCCAGGCAAGTGTACCTTGCCAATCTTGCAGTACTTGCTTTATATTATTTTCTTGATTTATTTATGTGATGTATCTGTTCAACCTAGGACCGTATGACATTGCTTAGCGTCCGAATGATATTCGGGTGTCGACGTCGTACACAGAGTCGTGTAACATCACCTAGAGATTGATATCGCGACCATATACATTTTCGTGCTTGCATTATCAAGTATATCATACCATAGGACACCTGACACTATTTATGAGACAGAATCTTCATGATTCATTCATGGTGATTCTGTATAGGTTTACAGGATTTGTGGCATAAATATTATATATGCATAGCTATCATATGACTTGTTGCACTAGATATGATCTTGCGTATTGTGGACATGAGACATCGTGGACATGAGACGTATGATTACATTGGGTAGGAAGAGACACACAGGCTACAGGTTGATTATATATATTTATTTATTTATTATTGTGAGGCCGTAGACTCTACATCGTGGACATGAGACATCCTGAGTATTTGCTTTATATACTCAGTCATTTCTGTTCTTGATACTCTATTTCATGTCTCGTGGATTAATGTATTAAACTCATTATCGGGTTGTTCCCCGAGACATTTATTTAGACTTGTTGATTATTATTTCATCTTAATTATTTTGATATTGATTGTATTTATCTTCTGTAGATGAGATTAGAATTAGACTGTGACATGAAACATAGACCTTTATTGTTGTTTTACAGCTTAAGTACACCATAATGGGTCCATTAAATTGGATTTGCCCATTGGAGTGTGCTGCTGGCCATTGCCACGTGTCTAGTCCCTCGGTATTTTGGGACTGGGACGTGACATACATACAGGAAGAAACCTTCGAGATCCGATGAAAAGACAACCCATACACAATTCCAAAATCCAAATAACACACACAAGCACAACGTTAACACATTGATATTTAGATAAAAAGATTCTGACTAAAAAAAACTATGGGACGATCAGAGTTCAACCTAAAAAAATATCCACTAATTAAATAAAGAGAATACTCGACCCCTTTACTAACTTCTCTACCGATTCACACGGATTAACGTAATGCCTCGGATAGATGGAAATAAATTATAAGAGAAGTAAAGGATTATAAAAGACAAGAGGACGAGGAAGTTTCGATGAAAAACTCCTCGAAGCAATCTCTCTCTCTCTCTCTCTTTCTCTCTTCTAAAATCAATCACTAGAACATCGAAACCCTTCTTCCTCTCCTTGAAAATTGCATCCTTGAAAAATTCTCTCCTTAGATTGTTATGCATAAAAATTACGGTTACAAAAATCCTATTTAAATCACCTATAATCTCGAAATAACCACGATCGTTGATTACAATCCAACAGTGTTGACAAAACACTCGTTTTGGTCTTTCAACCCTCGAACCGTTGTGCCAGTGGTATACTCTCACATCCCGATTTTGTCAAATCGATAAGTTGCCACTGAAAATGATGGCATACAAATCTAAATTGAACTTGTACAAGGTATGAACGTACACATGTAACAAATCTACTGAATGTAAGGTTGAAGCAACACAAAAACAGAAAGTTGAATACACAGTGTAGGAAGAAGTAATGTTTTTATTTCATAATCTTGTAGCGGAGTATAAATTTCTCATAAAACAACACAAATGCAAACTCGACTTACATTCAAAAATTTGATAAACTATCATGTAATTATAGTATCGTTCCATACATTATGTGTAATGCCCCGCTCCTAGCGGTTCACTATATAAGGTTTGTGGCTCGATTGACTCGGTCAAAATTGTGTATTGGAAAAACTTTTTGGCATAATCGATCACGGACAAATGCAATGAACCTTTCCAATTAATGGATCGGTCTCGGCTTGAATGATTCAAATAGTTTTCGTTGAATTTTGTTGGCTTTTTGGTTGGAAATAAATTAGAAAACTCCAGTAAGCTTGTGAAGAAAATATCCATTTCTCTATAGGTCTGCAGCCTATACTAAATGTGATTTTTACACTAAACTTAGAATTGCTTTAATAGCCAAAATTTAAAGGTTTAGCGTGGGGGGTAGCAGTCCCACCTTCACCCATCAGTT
This sequence comes from Iris macrosiphon, assembly GCA_036927795.1. Taxonomy (NCBI): domain Eukaryota; kingdom Viridiplantae; phylum Streptophyta; class Magnoliopsida; order Asparagales; family Iridaceae; genus Iris; species Iris macrosiphon. Next base: position 91,101,900 of record JAYESA010000001.1, read on the forward strand.
CTCAATGTCACAGCCTTCAAAATTTGGGCTTGGCTTGATGAATTCCAACATTAGGCAAGCAAAACTTGAATATGCAAAAGCCCAATTCAACTCGATTGCTGCCCTTAGCAGCACACTTCACAGTTTCACCAGCACATGAGAAAAGACTTCCCAATAACAGTGCAGATATACTCATATACATTCTTAAGAGTGAAAACAGCAAGAGGTATCATTCAAACACTTCAAATCAAAATTTTCATATTTCGCTTTCTAAACAATACTGTACAAAGAAAAGAAAAAAGCTTGTTTACAATGTTAAGTAATTTCAAAGAAAAATTTAAGTTCGGCAGATAGTATCAGATGATTCAAACACCATTCCTATACCAAGATTCATATAACAAAGGTGATAATTCTTTCAAACATCTGGTTTTATTTTTAGCATTTAATCATGGTTGTGTCCACGAAAGTAGATGTATGTTCTTAAACATCACAATGTAGTACCATTTGCCGAAATCAATCTCCAGTAGACCTAGCGAGATGTAATTCTGCACATACAAGGCCCTGAAAACAACCAAGACAAGATATCACTTGTTCAAATCCAAGAACATGAGGGGAGAGAAAACAAATCCACCAATTCTGTCAAGAATTCTTTCCAACAAAACTATCATGCTGACCTATTGCTTGGTTGTCATGTGCCTTCTGAAGCAGCATCAAGGCATCATTAATATCAATCATAAGCTTAACCTACTAACTTCAGAATTAACTTCTCTACATCCAAATATGATACTGGAACACAGGTTTTAGAAAAATAAACAGCATCAAGCAATGAGCATATGTGCCACTCACTAGAGTGATCATGTGTGTTGAAGTATTGAAGGAAACAGCAGAAGCAGCCGTACTTATAACAGGTTCGGGCAGAACCTGAAATCCAGAGCATGATCGAAATTTGGGTTCCTGCAATGTTAGCTGTCTGGAAGAACTGGAATTCCTCTCATGCATGACTTGAATTATGGCCAGGTTGGCCATGCCAGGAATTGGTTGATATATGTAATTTCTTTTGTTAAGCTTTTTACTATCAATCCGTAATAATATTTTCTCATGCTCCTATTATAAAAACACCCTTAACCCTAGATTCAAATTCATATATGGAATCAGAGCTAACATTGTATGAATTTGATTTTTTTTTCCCATCTTCATTCTCCTAAATCTACATCCTCTTATCTTTTCTTTGTTCTTCCACACACAAAAAAAAACCTAAATAATTTTAATTTGGGGCCTATGCTCTAATATATAAAATAGATAGGGCAAATCAGATTGTAATTCAAACCTAGATCTTCACCCAGGTCTGATTGAACCCTAAAAGTCTCTTCAACATGAACAAAAATTGGATGATTAGCCGACCAAGATACTACTACATCGAGAGTTAGCAGATCCGATCATCCAACCAAACCGTATGGGGAGGGGATGAACTTGGTGGCAGAATACCACTCAAAATTACTACCGTCAAACTTAACGAAAACAGCTATCAAGAGTGGGGCAGGTTAGCACTACTCTTAATTGGTAATCAAGGAAAGTTCTCAACGTTGATCCTTGATGTAAGCCAGTGGTAATAAGAAATGTGTTACTATCTCCTCCAATAGATTGTACGGTCGTTGTAAATCTATCATACATATCCTTAATAATCTCAATATAACTACGAGAAGTTTGTTCTTTCTTCAAAGCCCTAACTACGAGAAGTTTGTTCTTTCTTCAAAGCCCACACACAGTCTCTCCCTAGGAACCCGATCATAAGTTTTGTTAATCTTCTTAGTAAATAAATAGCTTTCATAGTAGATCTTTCCAACATAAAACCAAATTGATTCTCTAAAATACTAGTCTTTTTTCTTAATCTTTATTCAATTACTCTCCCATAGTTTCTTTGATAGTTGTTACAAATTTGTATATTTCCCTTATTCTTATACATAAAAATTGATCTTGTTCTATTAGACAACCCAAGTTTTCTTAATGTTAAGTGGTTGGATCAAACCAGAATGTACTAGTTAACTAGGTTTAGATTTGGTAAGGTACGATTAGATTAAGATCCAATCATATATCATGATAAATAACTAATTAGGCCGTGTTCATGCGGGTCCAACAAAATTAAATATACATTTTGGATACTTCTGTAGAGAAAACGGTTCTAATATGCCATTCGACAGACTCGTGTCTCATGTGCCCATTCACAGTGCTCTCAGTCTCATGTGGTCTCAAGTACCAGATTAATTAGAAAATGGCATGTGTCCAACATATCAATAATATTTCTGATGACATAATAGGAACACAATTCCTCACTTATGTGCAGCAAATTTTTTTTACAAAGTCTTAGTGTTATATAAAACACAAATCCATTAAGCTTCACCATGGAACTTTCATGTTCCAAAAATACCCTTTTCTAATCTTATATATATATATATATATATATATATATATATATATATATATATATATATATATATATATATATATATATATCAAAATATACTTAAATTAATTAGAGTTAAACATGTAAATTACATACCCTATAACATAATGACTAACAACTAATAATTACACACTTCCAACTCCAATAAATATTCATCATTTCAAAAATAAATTTATTTCAAAATATTTTATATTATTTCAAAATAGATTTGTCATGCAAGTATATATTCTAAAAGGAAGGGGAAAAAACAAAGACAAAAAAAAATGTGCAACGCACGTGTGCAACTTCTAGTTAGTTATAGGCCCAACATTTCTTTAAAAATAAAAAAGAACACCCTAGAGCGAGAAGGCTCCTGACTTGTAAAACTAGGTAATTCACTCCATGATGTACGCAACCTTACATAAAGAGGCCAATTCTTACCGACTTTTCTCTCTAATGAAAAGAAAGCACCAAGTTGTCCATTGAATCACCCATCCAAAGAACTTTCTCGTCCACTGAACCCAACCTAATGATATTCTCCTGAAGTTAAATGTTTAATGGAATGAATTTTTTGGCGATAGATAAAATCACATATACCCCTTTTTTCTTTGAAATTTTCTGGTTTTGCCACAATACATACAATGCATCATCTAATGATAAATGTCTATATAAAAAAAAAGGGATATATATATATATATATATATATATATATATATATATATATATATATATACACTGACATGGTGAAAACACAATTGAAGAGTACTTCTGATGGGGACCCTACTTTGCACTTTGCAGAACTGGGAGCATTTTCATCTAATCATTTAGAGGAAACCAGCATTTTTTTCAAAAACCCACATCAGTAATTCATTAACAAGAGTTATAGGCAAAGAAGTTTAGGCGAAGACGTTGTTCTTTGAACAACTCTTTTTTCTCAAAGAATTCTTACTTGCCTACTGCAATCAAACTTTTTTTTCCCTTCTTCTAAAATGCCTGTTCTTAAGATGAGAAATCAGAATATTTCCGAACTCGGTTATTTTGTTATTTTTGTTTCGTTAGTGTTGTGATAAGGCATATCATTTCCTTAATACCTTAATTTTTTTGGCAAAAAAGAAATCCTCTTTATGTTCCAAAACATTTAACAAAGAAAAACATTACTTCCTATGTACTATGATATGGATTGGTGTATCAGGCAATTAATAAATGTATGTACAACAATGGTAGGTGAAATGAGAGGGCTTAGATGGATGAGTTACAAAATTTGAAAGATACGAGAAGAATGAGCCTATTTGTTGAAGTTGGAGGTGGCACCAACTGAAAAATAAGACAATCATCCCCATGTTGTTTGGTCATGTGCGACGTAAACGAATAGATTCACCTGGTAGGAGGAATGATGAGATTTTAGTCAAAGGATCCGTAAGAACCAGGGTAAGCATAAACGAACTTGCATTGATGCTTTAACAAAGGATATGATTTTTGTCAATGTAAGAGGACATGGACCTTGACAAAGCTTAATGAAAGAAAATGACCTTGACAAAGCTTAATGAAAGAAAATGATTCAAATAGCCTACACCGAAAGATTGGGATAAAGGTTTTCTTTGATGTTGCCTATTTATACTATGAAAATAAATCATGCATAGGTAGCATACAAGTGAAATAGTCTACATTTCTCAAAAATTGTCAAGGTTTTGGTTCCTATGACCTGCAAATGTTTCTCAAGCTAGATGACTATATCCAGCCACAAACTCAGCAGTACATACAAATAGCTCACTTCTACCAGAATATGACGTGAAAAGGTGATAATAATACCAAATCAACTACTACAATTCTGAAAGTCCCATTTCATATAAGATGGGTCTGATTGACCTCCCAAATAATTGTTTGACTCTTGAATATTAACTTTTAGATAATACAACTAATTATTAACTCAAAAAAAATATATGCCTATGTTTTTTACTATCTTATTAATCAGAAATACACCTGATTATAACCTCAAAAAATATATGCCTATATTTTTGTAGAATATTTTGGAGTTCTATTTTTGTTAATAATCTCTTGGCTATATATATATATATAGCCTTACAATCCTCCATCTTACATAAAAAAATTCCTAATACATTCTAATATACCAACACTCCTCAAGATGGGCGAAAGATATTCACTAAGCCCATCTTGTCGCATCATCTAATCATATCTACAGAGCTAAGTCTCTTGGTTAGACTGTCTGCTACCTGATCCTTGGTTGGAACGTGGCCTAGCTCCATTAGTCCACTGTCCAACTTCTCCTTGATGAAGAACCTATCGATCTCGATGTGTTTGGTCATGTCATGCTGCACTGAATTATTGGCGATACTGATGGCTGACTGGTTGTCACACCACAGCTTCATCTTGGCTCCTTGATCCAGCTTTAGCTCCACCAGCATACTCTTCAGCCATAGCAGCTCTGCAACTCCGAAGGCCATACTCTGTACTCCGCTTCGGCTGTCGATCTGGCCACCACTAACTGCTTCTTACTCCTCCAAGAGACCAAGTTGTCTCCTACAAATAGGCAATAGTCCGAGGTAGACCTCCTGTCATCAGCTCAGCTAACCCAGTCAGAGTCACAGTAGCCCTCGATGCTCACGTGATCATTCTTTCTAAATATCAGCCCCTTTTCGGGGACACCCTTCAAGTATCTCAGAATCTGGTACACTGCGTCCATATGACCCTTCCTTGGGTCATGCATGTAGCGGCTCATCACACTCACTGCAAAGCAGATATCAGAACGTGTGTGGCTCAAATAGATCAGTTTGTCCACCAGTCTCTGGTATCTGTTCCGGTCAACTGGTTCTCTAGTCTCAGCACCCAACTTGAACCTCAGATTGATCGGCGTCGCTGCAGGTTTGCATCCTAACATCTATGTCTTTGTGAGAAGGTCCAGCGCATACTTCCTTAGAAAATAATGTGGCCCTTTTCTCTGTATTAAAGATTTTCAATTTTATAGAACAATTGATGATCAAGTTCCAACGCACCTGAGTTAATTGTCTGTATCTATTGTCTTTATAATAGACCATTGATTTAGGAAAATAATCCATTATTAGGTTCCATTAATACTATTTTTTTCTTTTGTATGTTTACATCAAGATAGCTTTGATGATGACACGAGTCTGTGATAAAACACACAAATTGGCATACTTAACAAATTTCAACAAGAAGAACATGAAGATAGCCTCTATTCATTGATCTTTTGAATGTACTTCAATTATGTTCAGTGACTTTTGTATGTACTTTAGTTCTTTACTCAAGTGTGTGTAAAACGGGTTACTTGGAACTAAACATCCCAAACTATCACTTTTTTGCAACTAAATACTGAATTCTGTTTATTAGCAACCAAAAACCATGAAGGTCCAAATATTTGCACTTTAATAGATACCCTTCACTTTGAAATCATTTGGACAATGTTACCTTCTCACAAATTAAAAACACCAACCCATAGTAACCCTCAACATCCCCCCCTAAACCAATCCCCCTCCCCCTCCCCCTCAAAAACAAAAAAAAACAAAAAAAAACAAAAAAAAGATCCCACTCATGCATAGAATTAAAACATGATGGTCAAAAAGAGTGCTTTTGAGTACATCCCCATTGTAGGATACCTTCGAGTTGAAAGGAAAATATGAATCAGAGTCTCAAGCAATTAAGAACCATGTCCAAAAAAATAGCATAAGCAAAATAAAAATGCTAAGATGATGAATAGTGTTAGTCCCGAGGCTTAATCAAAGATGGTAGAACAAGAAGTCGAGATCAGGAGTTCACACAAAAATTCCCTCACTGATATACCTCGATCCAACGAAGAATTATATAAAAATACAATATAGTAGCTGATTACAACTCTTGATAGATTACTGAGCTAAAAAACCAAAAATACATTCTTCCTTGCAAACGCAGTTGCAATTGGGACAGAACGTTTACAACTAGAAGAAAAGAGATGAAGATAGAATAAAAAATTATTCTTGCTGGGACGGTGAAGACCACCGTTGCTCAAAATAAGATTCGTCATCTATCGACGATCTGCTCCCAAGAGCCAGCAAGTTCACAAGAGAACTTCTGGAACGCTCGTAATTACCTCTTTGTGTGACTCGAACGGACTCCTTTGGACTCCTCTTTCTCAAGTTTTTTGGTGTATCTCAAAAGGAGGCTATAGGGCTCTTTATATAGGAAATGATGGAAGCGCATCCTCCTCTTCTTGTGTATGTATCTTGGACGTATACAAGTTTACCCTCAAGAGACGACCTATATCTCTTTCCATACTCTAGGTGAGTTCTTTTAAAGAGTCATTGGCATGAAGCCTTGCGCTTCTTTGCGGTACTACTCCGCTATGACATGGCCCAAAGCCTAGGTCCCACCTCATTGTAGTGTCTTCCATTATAGCATGAGGTCCTAGCCTATTTTTAGTGCCAAACTACCCAGCATGAAGCATTGTGCTTCCTTGCGGTGTTACGCCGCTGTGACATGGCTCGCCTAGCCGAGGCTTTACCCTCTCTAGGTACCTCTTGGTGGTGTCACACCACTGTAACATGAGAACATCGGCCTCTTTGTAGTGCTGCCTACCACTCTTCATTTTACAACATTATGCCACCTGCTATGCGGTGCTACACCGCTGTGACATGGGCTCGCGAAGCCAAGGCATTACCCTATCGAGGAACCTCATGGTGATGTCACACACTGTAGCATGGAGTTCTCTGCTCCTTTGTAGTGATGTGCTACCGTGCTTTTTATAAAGTACGCCGGACATTCCAAATATCCTAGAACTCATTAAGTCGTCAAAGCCATCCTCCCACAGGATCTTGTTCTACTCAAAGAAAAAATAGTAGACAACAATGGTTCTAGGTCCGTAACCCCTCAATGTCTCAAAGGACTATCCATTGTTTCTGATATTCTCCCAGTCAATGATCGTTCTTTGAACCAAAAGCTAGATGCCTAGTAGATTTCTCTTTGAACTAATAGCATAAAACTTTATGGTAGAATTACAAAGACATAATATCAAAAGTCCTCCAAGCCCATGTATGATGTGTCCTTGACTATATGCGGTGTTACGTCGCTATGACATGGCCTGAAGCCGAGGCTTTATCCTATCAAGGTACCTCATGTGGTGTCGCCACTATAACATGGAGTACTACGCTCCTTTATAGTTCTTATGATCAGCTGGCGCTTGAGGTCTTATATGAACAGATCCGCCAGACCCCCCTAACTCCGATCATCAACCACTGTAATGATGCCATCTTTAATGCGCTCATGTAGTGTCATGGACGGATCCGCTAGAATCACCTTGCTCCAAACATTAACAGCTACCATGATGTCATTCTTTATGCGCTCATACAGCACCATGTGCCTTAGCCGCACAGATCTCTTCTAACCATTGATGGAAAAAATTGATGTCACCGCTACAGTCGCCTGGTTGTCGCAGTGAATCAGTACCGCCGAATATGCGCACCAACCACTGGAAGATCATACATGAGCTCCCGAAGCCACTCTGCTTCATCCGCTGCAGCCGCCAGTGCATAGAACTCAGATTCCCTTGAAGAATGAGATATAGCAACTCCACCCTTTGAGAAGACATATCCTCGTGTGGACCTTTCGCTCTCTACTTCTGAACACCAGCTTGCATCACTGAAGCATTCCACTACTGTCGGATACTCGCTATAGTGCAGTGCATAATTCTAAGTCCTTTTGAGATATCCCATTACTCTCTTCACAACTTTCCAGTACAACACCTGGATTGCTCGTGAACCGACTCAGCATCCCCACGACGAAAGCTATGTCAGGCCTTGTGGCAGTTGTTGTATATATCAAACTTTCGATGACATTTGAATACTCTAGCTACCTAACACTTTTCCTCGGATTTGGCTTCAGCTTCTTGTCACACCTGTACGGAGTATCGATTCCTGAAAGATCCTGATATCCATAGCGTGTGAGCATCTTCTCAATATAATGAGACTATGACAATGCCACTCCAGTGAACGTCCGGATGACCTTGATCCTCAGGATCACATCATCTCCCCAAGTCCTTCGTACTAAACTTGGATAAGAGAAACTTCTTTGTCTCAGTGAAACGTGCTCGATCCGTGCCCAGGATCAGCATGTCTCATTTTCCGTCAGCAAACTTTATGTAAACACACTTTCCTTCTCACTGATCTTGTAGCCGTTTGATCTTATAACTTTATCAAACTTCTCATATCGCATCTTGGGAGTTTACTTCAGACCGTATAACGATTTCACCAACTTGCAGACTTTGTCTTCAAGGCCCTTGACGATGAATCATTCTGGTTGTTGCATATAAATCTCTTTGGTCAATTCACCATTCAGAAATGTTGTTTTCACATCCATCTGATGTATAACCAGCTTATGGATTGCACTTATAGCAATCAATATCCTGATGGTCGTCATCCTGCTACTGGAGCATATGTGTCGAAGTAGTCGATCCCCTGCTTCTGATAAAACCCCTTGGCTACCAGCCTTGCCTTGAACTTGTCAACAGTTCCATCGGCCTTCATCTTCTTCTTGAAGATCCATTTGCATCCAATTGGTTTAGCTCCCTCGGACAGATCGACCAACACCCAAGTGTTATTGGAGGTTATTGAGTCATACTCATCATTTATAGCCTTCCTCCAGAAAACAACGTCTCTGGTCTTCATCGCCTCATCATAGGTAAGCGGATCTGCTTTCGCATAATAGGTGACGAAATTATCTCCGAAGTCCTTCTGTATCCTCACCCGCTTAGACACCGATTGCGAGCTCTAGTTCGAACGTTGTCTCTAGAATGACAACTTCTTCTTGGACTACATCTTCATTGGAAGTGTTAGCCTCATGTGCACTCACACTATTCTCCGGAATGTTCGCAAAAATAATGTTCTTGTGCCTTGCAAATTTATCTTCAAAGAATTCTGTGTCGCGAGATTTCGATGATATAATTTGACTCAAATATCAAGAAACCTCTGAGCATTACACTTCTCAGCATATCCCAGGTCTTCGTAGTCCTCATTCCTAGCTTCTGAATCTTCAAGTCTAGAAGCTTCGCATATGCCACACCCCCACACTCGAATGACATTTAAGTCGGGTCTGACTTTGAACCAGAGTTCATGAGAAGTGACATCGGATGTTGCGTACGGCACTCTTTTCAGGATGAACGTAACCGTCAGCACAGCTTCTCCCCAGAAGCAGTTTGGAAGACCCACATTTAACAGTATTGACTTTATCATCTCTGTCAACGTTCTGTTCTTCCGTTCAGCTACTCCATTTGATTGAGGAGAATTCAGAGCAGTCGTCTCATTGACAATTCCATATTATTTGCAGAGATGCGAATTCAATGGACCTATACTCTCTGCCTCGATCACTTCTGAGTCTCTTGAGTTGTTGCCATTTTCGACGTTCAGCCTTAGCCCTGAACTCCTTCAACTTTTCGAATGTTTCGTCTTTTATCTTGAGCAAATAGGCGAACGCGTACTTCGAGTATTCATCGATGAAGGTAATGAAATACTTCATCATGGCCTTTCTGGAGAACTGGTTGAAGTCACAGATATCTGAGTGTACCAACTCCAAAAAAATTGTACTTCGATTTATCCGTTTGAAAAAATTTCTAATAATCTTTGTCTGCGTGAAGACCTCACACTTCTCCACCTCCTTACCCCGACATTTAGAGATAAGCCATAGACTAGACATCTTGCAGTACAGAGTACATGTCCTATTCTTGGTGTCCCACAACTCTTGTAATGAAACTCTACTCACAAGCAGAAGCTCGAACATACATCTGATACTGAAGACATGTTTCAAAGTATGTCTATTGCCAAGCTATCACCATTTGGCAACCATGGATGTTCACCCTCAAGTCTGCAACAGACTTCCTGAGATTATTCATCGGTAATCACTGGTACTTTGCTACACGCACTTCTTTGACTATAACTTCTCGAAGTCCAGAACCATTATCCCAATCCCCAGATCCTCTGCTTGATCATTGTTCGCTATCGAGATCTCCGACCTTCTTCAATGATAGGCTTGACCTCGGTGAACTGCTCTCCCTAGAGCTCTTGTGGCTAGATGCACTAGTGTTCATTCACCAGTCAGCAACCACGCCAGATAACTTAACCTGCGCAATTATAGCAACCAAGTTAAGTAATCAAAGTAACCAAGTTAAGCTTTTACCTTGCTATTTTGGTTTGAAATTGGATTGCAATCCTTATTCTAATGGTCCTTCATGCTTGAAGAGACATGCGCTAAGGTGCTCATAGCCCTATGCGCATAACCTGGTCGCACATAGACCTTGCTTAGAGCTAGCCACATAGACGCTTCCATGTGCCAAGTCCTGCCATGCACCGAAAGAACTCCATGCTCTAATTGTTGCCATGCGCAGATGCATAGTGCCAGTCTCTCTTCTACAACCGCAGCAGACTTCTTTATGCGGCTACTAGCTTGAGACATCTCCATGCGTCAACTTGCATCAGATGTCAACTTCCTTTCTCTTGGAATGTGCGTTTCCAACGACGCCAGATCAAGTTCACTTTCATCCGCAGGAATGGTAGATTATTGATCTCTCTACCAGCGTCCAACATTTGATAGAGGACTCATTCCTCATCCAAATGATTGAAATGTAGCCCGTCAATTTTCTCAAGTTGGTAAAAACTTGTGTTGAGAAGACTTGCACGGTTGTTCTCCATCTTACTCGAATCTTTCTTTGAGATTATTAGTCCCAAGTCTTAATCAAAGATGGTAGAACAAGAAGTTGAAGCCGAGATCAAGAGTTCACACAAAAATTTTCTCACTGATATACCTCGATCCAACGAAGAACTATATAAAAATACAATATAGAAGAACGTTTACAAGTAGAAGAAAAGACCAAAAATACGTTCTTCTTTGCAAACGTAGTTGCAATTGGAACAAAACGTTTACAACTAGAAGAAAATAGATAAAAATAGAAAAAAAAATATTTTTGCTGGGACGGTGAAGACCACTATTGCTCAAAAAATATTCGTCATCTATCGACAATCTGCTCTCAAGAACCAACAAGTTCACAAGAGAACTTCTGGAGTGCACGTAGTCACCTCTTTGTATGACTCAAATGGACTCCTTTGTACTCATCTTTCTCAAGTTTTTGGTTGTATCTCAAAAAGAGGCTAGAGGCCCTTTATATATGAAAGAATGGAAGCTCATTCTCCTCTTCTTTCTGATGTGGGACTAAAAAATCAATATACAAAATTGATATTCCACAATCACAATCCAATGCATATTCTGCTCAGCGCCCGTATAAAACGAACACACGAGCACAACAAAAGCGCACAAACACTGCGACGATGCTGACATGTTAAGTGCAAAGTGCACCAACAAAGCGTCAATTTGCACCCTTGAGCCCAAGTCTGAATCTGAATCACTAAGACCATTTGGAGCTTGGCTCCTATGGAATAATATCCAAAAACATGACATAAAACTTAAAATTTTCATTAGAGAATTAATCATTTTTTCTCCTAATAAAACACCCCCACATGGCACCCATGTGCCCCACCACACCCATGTACACACCTTAACACATACAAAATATTATATTGAAATACATATTTAGTGATATAACCAATGTAGAACTATCTTTATTAATCCAAAGGCAAAAATACCAACAAATAATAATACTTTAAAAGACAGGATGTTTTTGGTAAATAGTCACCTAGACCTAATCATTGTGATATTCTGTGAAAAAAGACACTCCTTTTCAACAATCGAGGATCATTGTGTGCCTAAATCCAATCACAACTTTTTTAGCATGAACAAAAGGAATAAAGCGTTCATGGGTGAAAAGAGTTGAGTGAGAAAAACATTTTACAAAGAATAATCCTTGTAAAATATTCTCAATTTCATGACATTTTCATCCTGTGTTTTGCTTCAAGTCATTTTTTGATCCTCGCTTGTGAAAAACATAAGGAAAAAGAATTACCTGAAACTTATCCACTGCCTCCAAATGTTGGCCCTAAATTGTTCCAGAATTCGCATAGTTCAGGCAGATTGCAGTCAATATCCAAGTAGTCCAGGCATTAGATGAGAAATATTAAAGCAAGTTGTAAAAAAAAACTGTCACAAGTCTAGGTTTAACGCACCTATTGCTTTCAACAGTACTTGAGGGATACATTCAAAATTCAGAGACCAAATTCTAGGCATTTCTATATTAATTTGACAATGGAACAAAATTCCCTACTGCATCAACATGCATCAACATACATTGCAAGCATAGAGAAAAGAAGAAGGTCCCCATTTGCATTTTTTTTGATGAGAGACATTTTTACAAACACACAGCACAAACAGAAACAACGGCAGCAACTACAAAAAGTAAAAGGAGACACTACACCTTAACCCTAACCCTAGCCGCCGAAGCCGTAGAGTGTCCTCCCCTGTCGCTTGAGGGCGTAGACGACGTCCATGGCGGTGACAGTCTTCCTTCGGGCGTGCTCGGTGTAGGTGACGGCATCGCGGATGACGTTCTCGAGAAAGATCTTGAGGACCCCGCGGGTCTCCTCGTAGATGAGGCCGCTGATGCGCTTGACCCCGCCTCGGCGGGCGAGGCGGCGGATGGCCGGCTTGGTGATCCCCTGGATGTTGTCCCGGAGGACCTTGCGGTGACGCTTCGCCCCGCCCTTCCCCAATCCCTTGCCTCCCTTTCCTCGACCAGACATGCCTAAAGATCAGATCCGATGAATGGGATTTTGAGTTCGGGGAACGATGATGGAGAGTCGAGGGGAATTGGAAGGGGTTTTATAGAGGGAAATGTTTGTTTGTTTTCTTTTTCCGTTCTTCTGAGATTGGGGGTTTGGATCGGGGGAGGGGTGATTTTGTTCGTTGGATGCAGAATTGACGGCAGAGAATTGGTTTGTTTGGGACTGAACAGACGCGGATCGGTGACTTGGTTCATTGAACAATTGTTAGAATTTTTTCCTAGAACAGTATTTTGAATTGAAAATTCCATTACATTTCGCTGGCCAAATAGGTAGCCTAGATTTGGGAGATTCCAAATTGAGATAATTTATAAGGGCAACACAAAGTTTACTAAAGGCTAGTCCAGGATTGAGACTAGTCCATTAATGAACAAAGTTTACTCACACTAGTCCATTAGTTTACTCATACTAGCCCAAACTTAGAAACCCTCATCCCAAACCCTCCCAACCCCATCGGAGCCCTCCCCCCTCCCGCCGGTCGTTCTCCTCGACTTCGTCCTCCTCCTCCTTGTCGATGGCTCCCAAAGTCTCGAAAGAATCAAGGTACAAATCTTCTTTCTCCTTGTTCTATTGCATTTACAAAATTTTCCAAAAATTTGAAAAAATCCTATTACATTTCCAAAATTTTGAGTGATTTTCTTTCCATTCTTCAAATGAGGGCATACAAGTCCTGAATGTAGTTTAGGATGTAGTTTAGACGTTTACTTGGTTGATCGAACCCGATTTTAGGGCATACAATGTCGACAATCGTCGACAGTATCGAGCAGTATCGGACGGGACTGTAGAAATTTCTACAGTCCTATATAGATTTAGGACTGTAGGAAATTCTACAGTCCTATATATATTAAGGACTGTAGAAATTTCTACAGTCCTAAATTTATAGAGGACTTTAGCAATTTCAACAGTCCTAAAAAATTAGGACTGTGAAAATTTCTGCAGTCCTGTATACTTATAGGACTGTAGAAATTTCTACAGTCCTGAATATTAAATTAATTTAGGATGTTACATGAAATTTTTTTTTGTCTTATAGTCATGCCCCTCGGAATGACACTGTGGATGAAGATATCATGAGAAGACGCCCTACTGCGTCGATGCGTAAGGAACGCAATATTTTGCGTACTATTGAACCAGGCGTCACTATCCGCGAGCCCGAGGCACGCCCTAAAGTGAGAAAACGTCGATTGACGAAGAAGACTGTCACTCGTTCGAAGAGACGTGCTCCTCCTAGTTCTTCCGGTTCTTCTTCCTCCTCTGATGAGGACATGCCAAATGTCCCAAATTGGCCTACTGATGGTTCAGGACCTTCTCAGCCTACAGATAGTCCTGTCGAGAGTCTCCCACAAACTCTCGAAAATCGGGCTACTGATGGTTCAAGACCTTCTGAGCAGCCAGATAGTCTAGTCGACACTCGTCCAAACGGTTGCTCTATGTTACCGTCGATCGAAAACCATATTGCATACCAAATATGGAATAATCTGGTAAGTACATTACGTTATGATAATTTTATATATAGTTGTAAGTTCAAAGTTCATCCAATTATTTATAGATAAGTACATTTTACATAGAGGTATAACTTCATCCAATTGTTTACTTTTTAGGAGAGTTCTCGTATGTTGACGGTGATCAACCACGAAAAAAAATGTAATACATGGAGGTATGAATTATTGGGAGATGATGTGAAGGCAAAAATCAGTCTCACCGGTCTACAATATTTGGGTAGCTACTCATATACGACGGTTCATAATGCACTGATTTCAGCATTTGTAGAACGATGGCATCCAGAAACCAACACTTTCCATCTACCCAATGGGGAGTTGACGATTACCCTTGATGACGTCTATCATATATTGGGACTTAGGGTTGATGGTCGAGTCATGATGAATCAAACTTTTGATGAGTCGAGCATCAACTTTTACGACCATATTGTGGATTATGTATCAGGGTGTCTAGGAGTTGATGCCACTAGTTTTACCAGTCTTCGAGAATTCAAGAAGTCCTACGGACTTCCTCTAAAATATTTGGAGGAGATATTCGCTGATCCGGACCCCGAAATGGATAATAGCAATAATGTGGCCCGCGGATATATGCAGTTCATCTTAGGGGCTGTCGGCATTACGGATAAATCTGGAACGTCCATACATGCCAAATATCTCCTCAATTTGGACAACATTGACACGGTGGAAGAAATTCCCTACTACATCAACATGTATCAACATACATCGCAAGCCCGTTCCCATTTGCATTTTTTTGGATGAGAGAGACATTTTTACAAACACACAGCACAAACCGAAACAACGGCAACAACTACGAGAAGTAAAAGGAGACACTACACCTTAACCCTAACCCTAGCCGCCAAAGCCGTAGAGGGTCCTCCCCTGTCGCTTGAGGGCATAGACGACGTCCATGGCAGTGATAGTCTTCCTTCGGGCGTGCTCGGTGTAGGTGACGGCATCGCAGATGACATTCTCGAGAAAGATCTTGAGGACCCCGCGGGTCTCCTCGTAGATGAGGCCGCTGATGCGCTTGACCCCGTCTCGGCGGGCGAGGCGGCGGATGGCCGGCTTGGTGATCCCCTGGATGTTGTCCCGGAGGACCTTGCGGTGACGCTTCGCCCCGCCCTTCCCCAATCCCTTGCCTCCCTTTCCTCAACCAGACATGGCTAAAGCTCAGATCTGATGAATGGGATTTTGAGTTTGGGGGACGATGATGGAAAGTCGAGGGGAATTGGAAGGGGGTCTTATAGAGGGAAATGTTTGTTTGTTTTCCTTTTCCGTTCTTCTGAGATTGGGGGTTTGGATGGGGGAGGGGATGATTTCGGTCATTGGATGCAGAATTGACGGCAGAGAATTGGTTTGTTTTGGACTAAACAGACACGGATCGGTGACTTGGTTCATTGAACAATTGTTAGAATTTTTTCCTAGAACAGTATTTTGAATTGAAAATTCCATTACAAATAGGTAGCCTAGATTTGGGAGATTCCAAATTGAGGATGTTGGTGGGACAGCTTTTGAAAGCTGCTTACAAAATAATACTTTTAAAAAGAGAAATTTTTGTATAGAACATCAAAGTTTTACTATTTTAGAGCATCTCCAGCCCTGTTGTGAGTTTGGAAAAAATTATTGGCACATAGGAATCACAATTTTATATTTCAAAAATTCGTCTGTCTCCAATGCAAATGTGAAGTTGACATGGCAATGACATGATAAGGATAACGTAAAGTTGGTTGCCTAAATCTAGACAATGGACTTCACAATGCTTTACTTCCACATCATCAATTATGATTAAAAATATTTATAAAAAAAAGAATAAGTGAAAATGTTGTCTTGGAAGTTGGAAAAAAAAATTATTGCCTTCTCAAAACCTTTGCATTAGAGAACATTTTTCTATCTCATTGTCTTGTATGAATATAATATTGCCACATAGGAAAGACATTGTCTTGTGGCTCATGCCACATAGGAATCACAACACAAAATAAGACAATAGGGTTGGAGATGATCTTACGGAGGAAGAAATTTTTTTCCAAAATTACGAGAAGAGAATTGAAACGCATTCAATTTTCTCAATCTTGTATAATAATATCAAAACAAAAATATCCTTCATAAGGGCATTATTTTTTTTACTTCTTCTGTAAAAAAATGAACAAAAAAAATCAGTCTGAAATGCCCTTAGTAAGAAGTAAAAAAAAAAAAAAAATCTTCTAAACACTCTTACTAAGGACGTTTTGGATTGATTTTTTTTTTATAGAAGGAGTAAAAAAAATTTGAATAAAATTGAAATAGCGCTTTCGGTTTGATATTATTTAAAAAAATGGAGAAATCTAAAACGTTCTTACTAAGGACGTTTCAGTTCTCTCCTCACAATTTTGTGAAACTTTTTCTTCTCATAAAACAACACAAATGCAAAGTCGACTTACATTCAAGAATTTGACAAACTATCATGAAATAATAGTATCGTTCCATACATTATGTGTAGTGCCCCGCTCCTAGCGGTTCACTATATAAGGTTTGTGGCTCGATTGACTCGGTCGAAATTGCGTATTGGGAAAACTTTTCGGCATAATCGGTCACGGACAAATGCAATGAACCTTTCCAATTAATGGATCGGTCTCGGCTAGAATGAGTCAAATAGTTTTCGTTCAATTTTGTTGGCTTTTTGGTTGGATTTTCACTCTTGGTTTTGATGAATGCGTTTTTGTAATTGGTTTTCGATGATTGATTATTTAGCCCATTTTTATCGATTGCATGCATTCATTCTAGAGAACTGAGAGAAAAGAAAATGGTAGTCTGACCAAATGGCACGCCCCGGTCCCAAAATACCAAGGGACTACCACGTGGCAATGGCCAGCAGCACAACTCTAATGGGCAAACCCAATTTAATGGACCCGTTATAGTGCACTTAAGCTGTAATACATATAAAATGGTCTACAAATATCTGTCACAGTTTATATATCTAATCTCATCCACAATAAGTAACGAAATTACAAAGAGACAAGTCCAGTCTTAATAATATAAAATAATATATCCAACCAAAGCAATATATGTCACGGGGAACAACTCGTCATCAAAATAGAAAAAAAATAACTCCAAGTACAATATCCAAAAGTTACTACAAGATCAAATATCTAAGAATACTAAGCATAATAAATGAATGGTGAGATTACTGTGTGCTCAAGAGAAGTCCTCCGGAATAACCTCGTCCTCTGCAATCTGTACGTCTCCAATAGCAGCACATGTCCCGTAAACCTCAGGATAGCTCTTCTCTTCTACACCTAGGGACATAATCCAGATCTAAGTCCTCAGGGGACATAGCAAGGTACAATAAACACTTAAGCCAAATAAAATACAGTAAGTAAAAATAGATCCTCAGGGCAAGTTATGTAACCAGCTAAGTAAAATACAAATAAGAGCATCACTAGTACTCAGGCTGAGACCACTACAGGCTCTGTGTCGAGGAGCCCATAGCAGCAAGTAGTATCTCGTAGGGCCAGTAAATATGCCAAGCTCTGGTACAGAGACTAAAGCACCTCCAGTAATATAGTATATATATAAACATAACCATCATGTAGCATGTGTGTCTCTCCCCACCCAATATAACCTCACGTCTTATGTCCACAATGTCTTATGTCCATAACACGCAAGATCATGACCTCTATCTAGTACAACTAGTCATAATGATATCTATATAATATGCAAGTTTTCATATCATGAATCCTGTAAGTCTATACAGAATAACCATGAATAACTCAAGAAAGATTATGTCACGTGAAATAGTGTCAAGTGTCCTACGGTCTGGAGTACTTGGTAAAGCAAGCATATAAAAATAGGATCGTGGAATCAACTCTCTAAGTGACGTTACACGACTCTGCGTACGGCGTCGACACCCGAATCTTGTTCGTACGCTAAGCAACGTTCACGGTCCTAGGTTGAACAATTACATCACAAGAGTATATATATATGGAAAGAAACAAAAGCATGTAATATAACAGGATCTACTACAATTTTGGCAAGGTACACTTGCCTGGTCTACAATATATAGTTGCAAAGTTGGTCCTCCGTCCACTCCTCCGAAATCTAATTGACCTAAACAATAAATTTTCTACTTTAAGTATATAATCAAGAATCTTGTAACCGCAATTAAATTGTCTAATTTATTATACACCATTAATACCCAAGTCCAACCTCATCCTAACATGTAAATTCTTGACACAACAACTTACACGTTTTATGAGGTATCGGAACCTAGTTTCATGTTTTACGATTTTTAAAATTTACGATTAAGTCCCCAATCGTAGGACATGAAAAAAATCATAATAAATCATGTAATCTTGATTTAAACCTGATTTATATTAATTTTTAACCATTAAATTTCAGAATTGATAAAATAATCATATTTCAATATTATGGCTACTTTAAGTTGACTAGTTTTGTCTGAAACTTGTTCGGAGCATTGCCAGTCCATGGATATGGTTTATATTCATGAAAATTTATTTTATATCATATTTTATTCTATTTTAATCTAAAAAATAATCACCTTTTAATTATGTCACTACCATATTTTCTAGGAAATGATATTTTGGTCATTTTATAATTAATTAAATATTGTGTATGTTGAATATTTATTTATTGTATTATTTATATAAGTTAGCATGTTAGATTTTATTTTGGACTTATGTTAGTGGACCTAACTAGTTTAGATTAGATCCATAGACCAACATTTTATTCTAGTTAGAATTGAGCCCAATAATAAGCCCAATCATTAGGATGAGGATTAATTAAGTTAGACCCATTAGACTAGAACCTGTCTTCCTTAATTAATTTCTTCATGAGAGGCCCCAAGGGGTATTTTAGACTTTACATAGTAGCTCGAGGGAGGGGGCAAGGGAGGCCTATATAAAGGGGTAAAAACTTTCTCTCTCTTCATTTTTTATTCTAAATCTAGATGTAGAATTTTTTTTCAACCAAATTCTATCATTCTCACACCAAATTTCTTTCCAATTTCTTTCCAAATTACCATTGGAGGCTATTAGAGCAGGGATCTACAAGGAGGAGCAATGATCTACAAGTTGAAGGCTCATTTCACCCAATTTGGGAATTTTATTTGAAATCTATCTCCCAATAGGTACAATTCAGTTTTTTTCCCTTTAATTAGACTCTAAATCTTTGTTTTAATCATTAGAAACTACCCCATATGATAAGTCTACCTATAGAAATTGGAATTGGATTCATAGGAGGCCTATGGAGAAAGTTATGTGGTATTTTGTGTCAATTTTGGGAAAATTTTGATATTGACACATTTTGTTTTTGTCAATTGGTCAATTAGACCAAATTGACATGTGTTTATTTGTGTGTGGCTAGTGTCGTATCCATAATTGGATACGTGTAGGCCGTATCCCGACAATTTGGCGATACGGGTTGATTTGAGGGTTTTCTCCGACACAGGGGTTTGTGCATGTCACATTTTAACACGGACACGTAGATGTGTAATTGACTCTTCATATTATTCATAGATACTATTTTAGACTTGTTCGTATCTTTCGGGATACGTTTGTTTGTGTGGTGGACTCGTTTCACAAACGTATCATAGATCTAATGTGATACGGGTGATGCACTCCACGTGTTTGTTTCCTTGTATTTCAATAGTTGTTTATGGCTATTATAATATTATATTGATATGTATGTATGATGAGTGGTGGCTTACATATATATATATATATATATATATATATATATATATATATATATATATGTAGATGATTGTGTATATATATATATATAGTATAACGTCCATATCGCTCCGAAGAACGTGAAAACTGAATAAAGGAAGTCATTGGATCCGTGGCTCCTCCAGATACTACGGATTCCAATGTGTGTACCCTATATGCCTACTAGTGGTCCTTCCCGCCCAATGTAGGTATACAAGTCGAATACTCGACGTGCATACCACGTATCTATATACCAAGCCTCTACTAATTATATAATCCTAATTTCGTACTAAACTGTGATGCATGTCACACGCACCGATAGCTAGTCGAGTACCCGAACCCGCATCCCAATATAAATTTGTCACCATAAAATATGTAAGAGTGTCAGGTCTCGGAAGATGTCAGAGCATCCTCCCAATGGGGTGAGTCTACTAGTGACTAGGTCAAGTACACTACTCATCGACGCATCCGTCGACTGCACCCGAGTCAATCTCGGACGCGCACAGTTATATGAAACAAAACAATAAGATATCATACAACATATGCATAATTTAAACAGTAAATATGGCAAGGTATCTTGCCTGGGTCCTCAAGCTGTGAATGCCAATAGCCTACTCCTGTAGTATCTCCTGGCTGATCCAGTGACCCTAAACATACAATATAATATAGAAATTCTAGCATCAGATATTAAAGCAATATACACAAAACTGCGACGCTGCTCTTAGGTACTGACGCAAGATCACGGTTGGTCGACTACAGAGTCGCGTGTGCACGTAGCTAAGATGCACACGTGCCCTGTCCTCAATCACCGTGTATCTCACGACAATAAATTACTAAAGTTATGGGTTTTACGGAGCTACTTACGTTTAGTACAATTATATGTCCTTATTTCTCATGTTAAGTATACTTGTCATTGTCTAGGTTTTTTGGTGAAATACAAGTCCCTTATACAAGTCATAACATTAAGGTAACTATTATCTTATTAATTACTGTTTAATCTAATTAACATACATACACACATATTGTCACGCCCCGATTTTGCCCAATCGATAATCGTCCCCCGGGCATGATGCCGTGCACGCGTAGGGCGCGCGTGCACAAGGCCTAGGCATAAAGATAATCTTTAGAGCATATGCAACAAAGTACAGAAATAAGATAACACATCAGTTGAGGCATAGAAAATTTTTCTTTTTATTGATAATGAATATCTGTTTACAGACTCTTGACCCAAAATAGTAGAGATGCCATACGGGCTTACAACTTGGACACAAAATGATATAGCCGATCCATACAGTACATCCCTTACTTAAATTCAAAACACCAAAACACCTTGGGTGCGAGTCAGCACCATCGCCTTGTGGCTTCCAAAAGTGAGAGCGAGCTCCTTGCTACTTATGTACTGGAGCTACCAAAAGTCACGACACGAATGTGTCTCGATTTAGGAAGAGGTTGGCGAAAACTTCAGCTCCTCACCGCGTTACCTTGGCTCGGGGAACCTGCTGCAATGAGGGTCAGTACTTCGAAGAGTACCGGTGAGGGCTAGCTAACCCAACTTAACCAAAATCTACAACGATTTCATATGAGCATGCAACATTTATTATCATGTGATCTATCTATCTTGCCTTAGTTCAATTCTTCGCATAAGATAGAGTAAAATAACATAACCAAATGTGCCACCGCTCGATGACTTTACCTGTACCGTCTGAGCCACCTGTACAAAACTTACCATGACCTTCCCTGCCACGAAGACATAGTTAGTCTGCACAGTTTAAATATACATAATAATCACTTAGTTAGACTTGGGATGGGTCGGTTGCCATTCCGCCTTGGGTAGCTATCCCTTAGCGGACGCACGGACCCATCCAATGCTAGGACTACACTAGCAAATTGTTCTACCCGGGGCGAAGCGGTCCCAGTGCCCCGACGACCGTTTGTAGAACGATATCCCTTGTATACAAGTTGTCCAAGACCATTATTCCACAACAAACTAAGTTATCATATGAAACACATATTCAAGCATACAAGCAAGTGAACATAGTATGTTTTCTATAGTCTAGGCTACTTTGTGTAAAGATTACATTTTTTCTTCCCATTTTGCACCATACCCTGAATAGTTATAGATAAATAAATCTAACTATAACTGACACAAAAATGTTTATGTATATGATGGGCATGCACGCTACAGTGTGATCGTTCAAAACAATTCTAAATGACAAGCATTATTAATGTTTCAAGTCTACTTCTTTTCTATTCTGACTCAATCTTAAATATTTTAGTATCGTTTGATCGGGATGAACAATGAGTCAATTTATTTAGAATGAAGACTTGGAAGAAGGGAGCTAATCGAAATAAAGCCACTCACAAGTTGGTGAAGTAGGAGAGAAAAGGAAGAACTTCAAGACTCCGCACGAGCGTCGTCTACCCGATCACCTGTACGCACCAACAGACGATCAATATTCCCTGCTTCGGTCTCTGAGGTTCGATACAAAATACGAAATCCTAAGAACGAAAGCAATAAAATCCATTAAAACCGTTCAAGAAAATGCAAGTCATAAAACCAACAAGAAAGCAACCAAGCGGCATCGAAAAAGGGCAAGAAAACTAACACAACGGAAAGGCCCCTCTCGACTCTGCCGCCGAGTCTTTCCTTTAGGCACGATCTGTTGAATATGGGACCTAATTCCGAAGAAACCAATCCATAACGAGGAAAGGATCTTGATTCAATCTGTCCCGAGTGGACGGTCTTGAGTATTTCTTGGCCGCGCTCCCCGATGGGGGAACGGGGCATTACATCATAACCATCTAATAGAAAGTTTCGTCCCGAAACTTAGGAATAGAACCTACCCCTAAGGAACAATGAGGGAAACCTTTCCCTCATACCAGATTCGAGTTCCCACGTCGATTCTTCGACTGCGTGGTTCTGCCACAGAACGCGTACTAGCGATACCGTCTGATTCCGTAACTGCTTTTCCTTACGTTCCAAGATCTGTATGGGTATTTTAATATACGACAAGTCCGCTTGCAGATCTAACTGACCAAAGTCTACCACATGGTTCGGATCGTGCACATACTTCCTTAGCTGAGACACATGAAAAATATCGTGCACATCTGATAGGGCTGGCGGCAATGCAATTTGATAAGCAACTGAAGTGACTCGTTTGAGAATTTTGAACGGGCCAACAAATCTCGGACTTAACTTCCCATTTACCCCAAATCTCGTAACACCACGCATGGGTGAGACTTTCAGAAATATATGGTCCTCCTCTTGAAATTTAAGGGGGCGACGACGAACATCGGCATAGCAATTTTGCCGACTTTGTGCTACCTTTAACCGTTCTCGAATCAGCCGAACCTTTTGGACTGTTTGTTGAACCAGTTCCGGCCCAAGGATTTGTCTCTCCCTAACTTCATCCCAGCAGATCGGTGACCTACACTTCCGCCCATACAAAGCCTCATACGGAGCCATCTGGATGCTAGACTGATAACTGTTGTTGTCATGCCCCAATCTCCCGCAAGCTCCAATAGTCCCTGCTGAACGTGAAATCACCACGTTGCAGCTCTCCCACGGGACAATCGTTCTCATCGGGACGTGATACCGTACGAGCCTAGAATTGCGCTCATACAAGGCGATGTTGTTAAACACCAAAGTTATCATCGAAACAACCAAGTTACAGCGGAAGCCAAATTGTGTACCAATCACACATCAGAGTAATACGTAGCGAAGCTCACGATAGGGTCCAAATGAAATGCCCCGAAGGCAATACCATAAAGGCGATGCCACGGAGACGATAAAATACTCTTGCTCTTTTCTCTAGCCCATAAAAGTACTTATAGTTCATACATCTTGTCCCGTATATCCAAGCAGCACCACTACGCCTGCGTACCTGAAATATTGCCCATAAACGTGGGTCAGTACACAACCGTACTGGTGAGCGGGGTAACCCACTCGCCTAAGCCGACACTAAGTAAAATAGTGAATGCACACAGTTAAATGGTGATCTTTCTAGTTGAATCCTAGATTCGTTTTATGGCATATGAATGACATGTTAAGGAAAGCTGTAAAGCAGTTTACGCATGCAAGCATTCAATCTCAAACCAAACGACAAGCATTTATATAACCGACCCGTCTTACTCAATGCCATCGCTTGCACGATAACATATCGAACCATCAGTCTCGCCTCAATATCCATCCTCAACCAAAGTTATATTCTAATCTCGAGTGCACACTCTTGCCGAGGCAAGGCGGCCGCGCCTACACGATGCACAAACCAACCAAAGTAAAGCAAACCAACCATTTATTCTATATGAAGTCACTGGCTAGAAGCCACGAAGGATATTGATCGGACCAAGATCAATAGGGCAATCCTACCTGATCCAGGGTTGGGCAGCTACTCCCGCCTGGTGGTATCGGACTACCAGCACTGCGCCCAATTGCGCGATGCCCATTGTTTCCTCCATAGTGGAACGGTCCCGGTGCCCCGGTGCCTCATCCCGTTCCAGGAAACGAAACCCTGTGCCACGCAGGTTGTCCGTGACTATGCAGACAAAGTAGGTATGACGAGAGGATCGAAACATTCTCGCCCCACCAATCGATCCTAGACACGTTCAACCGATATCCAACCAAATATCCATAACCATTCTTCCAACACATACAACCAAAGAATCCAAATCTTGACCTTAATATATAGCCCAAGGCACCAATATATCAAGTGTTTCATAGGCACGATGCCTCTTCTCAACACAATATTTCATATTATATACAATACCCCAACTCAGGACAAACCCATGGCCAAATGCCCCAACCGTGGCACAATGCCGCTTCAGTGGCATGATGCCCCGTTCGTGGCACAACGCCCTCGCCGATGCAGTTTTTCAGTTTCGAACCACAACTGCTCGCTTTGTAAGACAAAGCGACCAAGTGATACTCGTGCACGAATGCACGCTCGCTCGTCCAAATTCTCGATATTCCTATTATTCCCATTGCCTCAAATGTATCATTCCAACTGTCCAAGTATAATTCCAAGTATCCAACCGACTGCCTCAAATGCATAATCTAACTATCGCTCCAACTATCCAACGAGTAAATTATTTCAAGCCACAATCCTACCAAGCCAGCGACGTACACTCTATGCACGCCTCAGTGTAGTGATTCTCAATATTTCAGCCCAAGTGTTTCAAGCCTTTTACGTGTTTTCCATATTATTAGGCATGAAGGAGTAGAGGAGAAGGAAAAGAGCCCACTCATAATGATTGATCCCGTTAGGCATCCTGTCCTGCCGATACGGCCAATTCTTTGAACCCGTGGTCCGATGCAAGCACGATCTACTCAACTGGTATGACCGTGCGAGCAGGCTGTGCTCTTCAAATCATCCGACCGATCGGATTAAGGAAGACGGTATTATCGCTTCCATTCAGCTATTCAGTAATGTTCTGAACGAACACCTGATTTTCATCGAACCCGCTAGCCATCTGCACATTGAAACCAACTCGATTAATCCTTCTTCCCAAAATCCAATATTTCAAATGTAACCAGCATTTGATTCATTTAATTTGACTCAACGTAACGCTCCGAGCGGTTGCGGGATATTACAGTTGTAAGCAAATTCGGCTAGCGGTAGTTTGACGTCCCAACTTGACTTTGAATCGATCACGCAGAGGCGCAACATGTCTTCTAGTACCTGATTCACCCGTTCTGTCTGGCCATCAGTTTATGGATGGTAGGCTGAGCTGAATTTCAACTTGGTCCCTATCGACGACTGAAGGCTTGCCCAGAAACGTGAGATAAACCGTCCGTCCCGATCTGATACTATAGAAACTGGCACTCCGAGCAGCCGGACTATCTCGTCAAGGTAGGTCTGAGCGAGGCGATCGATGCCCCAAGTACTTTTTGTTTCGGATAATAAACAAAAAAGATGATATGTGGAAAACGAGGTCTTATACGAAAACCCGTCCTTCTTTTATGTTTACAAACAAGATTGTACAATTTAATCCTATACGAGGATGACTAAGTACAATTTATTTAATCTGGATAAATATTGTTATAGGTGTCTGATCTACAGTCGATCACTTTAGCCCTTGGACCACACGATGTTGAAGAAGTACCATGGAAGACAGAAAGCATCTTCGCAGGTTGCTAAAGAGGGTGGATGCCCGATGCCAAAGTCGTCGGTCCCTTCTCTTTGCCTGAGCTCTGGATTCTTCTCTCTCTCTTGACCGTTTGACCTTCGATCTTTGCGACCGTTGAATCTGATACTGGATTTCTTGATCAATTTTTTGACCTTTTCCTCTGTTGATAGAGGTCTCTATTTATAGAGTTTTAGTGACAGTGACCACTCAGTCGGTGTAGAAATCGAGTAGTGGAAAGTATAGTACCCTTTTACACGATGGTTTAAAATAACCAATGCCTGCGTATAGATGACCTTTTGAGTGAGCATGTGACGCGTGTCCAACTAAGGGACAAAACGCGTATATCTGCTGCGAAGATCACGGCGTAGAAGCCACGTAGGTAGTTATCCCTTGTGTAGAAGAGGTTGGCGTAGAAGCCAATAACTGTCACCATGGCGTAGAAGCCAAATAGGCATAGAAACCAAGTAGGCGTAGAAGACAAGTAGGCATAGAAGCCGAGTAGGCGTAGAAGCCGAGTGGTCATAGAGGCCGAGTGGGCATAGAAGCCGAGCAGGCATAGAAGCCGAGATGATGTGGACATTTTAGCCGGAATTACGGCTCTTGGAGATATAATCAAATCCCTTGCATTAAATGCAGAGATCTGCCCCCATCCTGCGCATTAAATGTAGAGGCTTGTCTTTAAGATTTGACATCATTCTGCGCATTAAATGCAGATACGCGCCTCGAATCCTGTACGAAGAGTAACTGCTGACGTGGCGGTCTGTTTGCCTTCTGCGGAGCGTAAGAAGCTCACGTCTGCCTGTGTAAAACTGGGCAGCATATTCCCTTATATGCGTAAGAATAGTTTACGCAAGGGGGATGTCACTAAATGACGGTTCGGTAATATTTAATCAAATCTCCTGCATTAAATGCAGAGATCCGCTATTATCCTGCTCATTAAATGAGGAGGCGTGTTTTGAAGGTCTGCCACCCTTCTGTGCATCAGGTGCAGAGACGTGCCTTGGGCATCTGTCAGTATTCGACGCTTTAAATGCAGAGACGTGCCTCGAGAAACTGTCACCGCTCTGCGCATTAAATGCAGAGACGTGCCTCGAGCCCTGTACGAAGTGCAGCTTTTGACGTGGCAGGCTGTTTGTCTTCTGCAGAGCATAAACAGCTCACATCTGCCTGTGTAAAACTAGGCAGCGTATTCCTTCGTATGTGTAAAAGTGGTTTACGCAAAGGAAATGGCAGTAAATGACAGCCTGGGTTGCAGTGCCGCGCTATCATTATAGCCGTCGCTTGGGTTGTCGTACAATACTCTTTGTTAGGAGTCCAGACGTCAGGTTCATTGCATGATCTAATAGGTTCATTTCGAAGAATATGAAGCGTTTCTCGTACACTTCAATGCTGCATTGAAAGCGGATGGAGCCTGAACCGTTCCTCGTAACTCGTAACTCGAAACGCTCTGAATGGAGCCTGAACCGTTCCTCGTAACTCGAAACGCTCTGAATGGAGCTTGAAACGGTCAAGCCTGACACGTTCTTTCATGGCTGACTTTATGGCGGAGTTATTGGGGATCGGTGTGATCTCTTTCGCCTATAAAAAGGCTGTGGAGTTTTCCTGTTCTTCTCATACTTCCTTCACCACACAGAGATGATGGCCGGAGTTCGTCGGGTCGACTCAAGGAAGAAGGAGACCATGTTCTTCCAGCATGTAAGGAGCCGAAAAAGATGGCATCTTCGAGCAAATATCCTCTGCAACGATGGATCATTGAAGGATATCATAGCCTCCTTTGCTCGGGATAATCATCAACTTTGTATGGTGGTTCTTCGGAAGAGAGGAAGGGTCGTATTTCACCATGCCGCTTGCAAGCGGTACCTTCTCCCGTTACCTCTGTGGACGAGAGCAGATAGACTAGCTCTGTCCAGGATTTAGTTGGGTGAAATACCTCAACTCAATCTGTCACGGCATTGGATGTAGGAAAGTAGATTTACTCTGCTTTTCTTCTGTTGGAGGATGGGTCTATGCCCAGTTTTGTATCCTCCCACCGTTGACCAATATGTCAGTCAGTTTGCGATTACTGACTGACTGCTGGAGAAGATGAATGAAGAATTTTGCCCATGCGAGAACCTGGCAGAACAGATTCTGGGCGCGATCTTCAGACGACGATGAGGAAGTCCTTTGTAGACGGGATTTCCCTCATATGTAATCATAAAAATAAAGAAAACCCTTGTAGACTGGATTTCTCTCATATATAATCATGATTTTAATCTTAATAAAAAATTGTCTTTTTCTTTGCATATGATCATCTTGCCATACTTTGCTGTGAAGTCTGAATATGTGTAGCTTCGACACGTCTGATACTTTATGCCGAATCTGTTAGAAAGAGTGCTAGGTCCTGTCTTATTTTTTTTACGCATAACGAAGGATGCGCAGGAAAAAAAATTGCCTCGAATTTGAGTATTCGAACTGTCCTGCTGTTAGGAACTGCATAGAATTCTGAATTATTTTTACTTCTGATAAACAGAATTTTTGTTCAGACCGTCGTCTTCAAGAGTGATTTCTCGAAAATCCCTTGGAACCGGGCGAGAACTGGCTGTCAAAAAAAAACTGAGTCGCCATCTTGTACTGCGGACGAAATATTCAGACTGGATTCTGGATGAACTTCGAATCGACCCATGAAGAAGAGTAATTTTCAATGTTGAACTCTGTATGCTTCGGATACTTAGGGTATCTTGAGGTCAAGAAGGAGTATCTTCTGTGTGAACTCCTGCAATTGACCGCCTTGAAAATCGTTCAGATGTACGCGTACTCTGGCCTGCGTATCTTTCAGATGTACAGAAAGTCATAGAGCGTGAAATCATAAGTTTGCAGCCTCTGAGCGTAAACTAAACGCCATCGAGCATGAAATTATAGATTTGTAGTTCCTGAGCGTGAAGTCGTAGGTTTGTAGCCTCTCGAGCATAAAAGCTACCGAGCATGAGAGCATCCGGGCATAAAACCATAGACTTGTAGCCTTTGAACATAAAACCATAGATTTGTAGCTGTCGAGCGTAAAACCATAGATTTGTAGCTCCTTGGCGCAGAACTGTAGATTTGTAACCCGTGAAAAGGAAATTTTTTGAGCATGAATTTGTGGATCTGTTGCCTCTGAGCGTAAACTAAACGCCACTGAGCGTGAGATCATAGGTTTGTAGTTGCTGAGCGTGAAGTCGTAGGTTTATAGCCTCTCGAGCGTAAAAGCTACCGAGCACAAAGGCATCCGGGCGTAAAACCATAAACTTATAGCCTGTGAGCGTAAAACCGTAGATCTGTATCTGTCGAGCATAGAAAGCTCCTTAGCGTAAAAACCACGAATCTGCTTTGCGCAAAAACTTTTCGAATTCACTGACTGTCCGTCTTCTCTGAGTAATAGGCTGACGTAGTACCCAATTATAACCGAATATTAATTAGGAGATTTGGTTCGGGATTCGAGGAGTCCATCCGAACTCTATATATATCCCAAGTTTCTGAGAGAAAAACTTTTTATCCGTCTTCTGTGAAAGAAAGCCTTCGACTGTTCGAGTTCTCCTTCGTTTCTTCTCCGAGATTTCAAAGTTTCCAGTAATGGCCACGAAACAATCCTCCTCCACTAAGGGAAAGAAGGTTGATTCTTCTTCTCGTTCTTCTGCTCAAGTGAGAGCGTCTTTGGTCGGGCAAGGCGAACTTTATTCTGAGCGAAGTATCCCGCTGACGAGCAGTGCACCCGGCCTTAAAGGTAGAGCTTTTGGGACGAAAAAGAACGACTGAAAATCCTTCGCACACGTTGTACGTGACCGCGCTAGGTCATCTTCTGTGCTGATAGCCTCTTTGAGGAAGATGATGCACAGAGACGTTTCAAATTTTACGCCCATATTTCTAATGTGTCAGTGCAAAAACTCTATATTTTTGCAGTCTGGCATAAAAGCTTTGACTGTCGAAAGTTGGCGTATAAAATTTGAGTATTACACTCCTGGATGAAGATTCTGGTGTGATAACTCAATTTTATCAGACTGACATAAAGCATAGACTGTATACTGCCAGCCTTGAACTTTACGCTTTTAGAAAATGGATTCCAGCATAATGGTCAAGTTTTTACGGTCTTGGCGTAAAACACAGACTGTTGATTTCTTGCGTATGCTGCAAGATCTGTAATGTCTAGTTATAGGAACTGACGTATTTTCCTTGCACTCTTGCAGTTAACTTGCATATGTCTCCGCTACCCGATGTGATGGGTTCTGCCACCGGGATGCTGCACTCCAACTATCTGGAGGATCTGTCACACGTGACATTTTCTATCTCCGGGCCCCAGTATCCCGAAGGAAGGGAAAGTCTGATATCGGCTCAGGGCGAGCGAACGCTACTGAACTTGATCAACGGAGAGCCCCTGACGTACATAGACGGGGACCAGTACCTAAAGCCGGCTTTTCTCTTCGGGGACATGATTGACAAGCAGTCCCAGACGAAGCCCAAGAAAGAACTCTGGGTTTTTCCTACTGGGAGCTTGGTTTTGTATCTGCCCAAGATGCCGAGAGACTATCCCATCTCGGCTTTCTTTCATGCTACACATCCCAGGAGGATGTCATGGACGCTGACTCCCGATCTTCACGGCAGGCCGGGGAAGATATTTTATCTGAAAGGAGTGGACCAGGGGTCGTTTGTCAGTCGCCCTTCCGGCAATGTGACGATGTTCAGGGGACTATACCCGGGCAGTATCCCGAGTAAAGACAGCTTAGTGATCCAGCCGGTCCAATTACCGACTTTCTGCAATGATTTTATGGGGCACGGGGGAGTATACCCCAAGGTGAACCCTCGGTGCGGTGGGTGGATCACCCCTACAAACCTTCGATGGACTCGCTTAGCTGATTGGGCCCTGAAGCATTTTCAGACCGAGTTAGAGAGCATTGGTCTGTTTGCAGCTATGAGTGCTACCAGTGTTGGGTTACCTCCTAACCCCAACTTGTTTCTGGCACTGATGGAGCGATATATTTCGCTCACCGGGACTTTCGCCACTCCACTGGGGGAGTTGGGATTGGCCCTCCATGAGATGTCAGAGATCTCGAGACTGCCGATAGGGGATACTCCGTATGAAGAGTATGTTCCTACGAACCGGGAGCTGGGGGATTCAGACCCTCGGGTAGTGGAAGTGTACCAGGAGCTGATGTGCCACTACCTCGCTTGCACCACTTTTTATGGTGAGCCCTCAGATTTGGCTTACATCAATAAATGGATGTCCTACCTCTTCTTTCACCGGTCCAGGACTGCTAAGCCGAAGAAGGTATTGGAGGGTAAGGATCAGCCTGTGAATCCTCTGAGCGTGCTTAATGCTCAGGTAGTCGACGATCTCATGGTAGACGCTGGGGCTCCGGACTCGATCCTCGACGAAGGGATAGGACAGTATCTTGTAGGCACTAAGTCCTATAGTTATTTGAGGCGCTGCCGCAGGCCTCTGTCCAGGAAAGCTCAACTGGCTGGCTTCCTCTCCATATGGCTGCGCCGACTGGTGGTACCCGGCATCGTATCTGCGGACCGCATTCACCGCAACACGCTATGGCCTGCAGTACGTCTGGTATTCGGGGCAAGATTGGGCTTGCTTCCTGCCATGGTGTGCCGCATTCAAACTGGCCTGAGGGCTATGACTGACGGGCTGCTCGTCGATAAAACTCGGCATGATAGCTTTCCCAGGGTAGAATTACCATACCTGTATTTGATGGGATGGTTAATTCTTCATAACCCCAGGGTTATGTCTCCCGGCTCCGGCAGTAGTTCGGGGGCTAGTTTTTTGTTGAACTACCAGAAATCTTCCAAGAATGTGGCCACGGTTCTAGACTGTCGGCGGGTGCTGGGCTTCAGTCACAGCTGGAAGCTCTTCTGTACTGTCCCTTTTATACATCACAATCAGTCGGGGATTAGGCTTGAGGATTCAGGTAGAGAGAAGACCAATCTTTCTCCTGAAGCTTTTAATTGGTTGGTCTGCATTAGACCTTCCTATTTACTGTACAGGAGTGAAGACCATTGCTTCTTGGAGCCCTACCTGCCTAGTCGATTTGCCAGGCAGTTTGGGTATGATCAGTTGCACGTGGGTAACGCCGTCACCAGCTTCCGGTCCAGGGGTGGACTCATTGATGGAGCGAGAGGCTGACGATACTTCCTCATGGGTTGTACTGGAACAATTTTTACTGTGCCGGTCATTACACTCTCCATGGAGCTGCGTATCCTGCACTCGTATGCCCAGTTCTATGTGGCAATGAACACCTTCCATCATAATTTTGACATGCATAGAAGTTTTAGGGTGCCCTCTTCCAAGTCTAGGGGAAGAGTCGAAGTCCCTTCGGTTTCTTCCGACGAGGGTGAGGAGTCCGTCACTCCAGATAAGCCTCTGTTGGCGGTATCGAGGGATGAAGTACCTTTGCCTGCAGGGCTTTTGGTAATCTTCGGGAAGCGAAGGGCTCCTGCTCCGAAGGAGACTTTCCCTCGCAAGAGGAAGAAGAAGATGGTTAATCATCCTCTCCAGATTCCTGGTATTGAGGCTCCTGGAAATGAGCCTGCATCTCCCCATGTTGGGGATAATTCTTTGATTGGAGGTTCCTCGCCTTTTAGAGAGGGACCCTCTAATTTTCCGACCGGTAGTGCCGGAGAATCTCTGCTGGAGGTCGCCGTCGCTACTACTGCTTCAGGTAGTGGAACGAGGTCACCTTCGGGGCTGAGTATACCTTTATGCAGATCAGCATCGGGAGGGACCCCTGCCGGGCTTGTAAGCGCACCTAGCGAGATTCCTGCCGATGAGCCTCGGTTGGAATTTGACGAGGACCTGGAAGACTATTTGCCAGCATCGGTTAGCAGACCCCTTTCTCCAGGTATGACAGCTTGCTTAGCATCATTAAGAAATAATTTAGCTGTACAGGCCGCAGACGCGATATATATGCCGTCGGCCATGGGTAAATATCGTCTTCACGCCTCTTCTTTTAGGAAAATTAACATTACGCTGATATTAACTTCCTTTCGTCCTTTTTTTAGGGGAAGACCTCTTCGGGGATGGCAGTGTAGATGCGCCCTTCAGCTCCGTGTCAGGTCCTGGCGGCGACATGGAGGTGGCTGATTTTGGAGAGAAAATATCTTTGGGTGCCGGATCGCCTGTCGACGAGGTCCTGATATCTCAAGAGGAGGACGAGCCTGTCATTGCGACAATGCCTCCTGTGAGTACGCTGGTATCTTCGTCCGGTATTGGCGCTTCTTTTTTCGTCGCACCACCTGTTGAGGCGACGGCCGTGGCAATATCGTCTGCGGTTGTTCTCGGAGGAGGATTTGCCAATATCAAAGCCACTCCCGGCGTCTATTCGAATTTAGCTGCGCTGATTGAGCGTTACACCGGTATCTTCTACACCACTTTAAAAATGTTATTATCAAGGGTGTTGGCGAAGAATCTGAGCTTTGCGTCGCTGAAGAGGTCCTCTCGGTCCGCGATAGTGCCGATCCGAGAATTCGACGACACTGGGCTAGCTGATACGCTGGAGGAGATAGTTAATGGTTTGGAGCAACCCATTAACGAATACTTGCAGCTAGCTCGAGACAATGTTGAAGATCTGGTCCAGGCTAGATACGACTCCATGACTGCGCGGCTTGCCGAACAGATGACAGGCGTAAATAAATCCATCCAGACACATCAGCAGGAGATAGATGAAGGAAAAGCCGTCCTGGAGGAGGCCATCGCTCTTCAAATAAAGTGCCAGGCCGAGCACGAAGGGAATGTAGCGAGGGTTCGCAGGCTGGAAACAAAACTCGCTCAGGCAAAGGAGTGGGCTTCTCAGTCGTCGGAAGCTCTAGCTATGGCGGATGGCCGATTGGGCGTAGCACAACAGAACTTGGCGCGTGCAGGAGTCGCCCGTGCTGGTTTTCTTTGGGCTAGAGCCGAACTGTCCTTCCTGAGCAACAATGAGGCACGGCTGGAGCGGGCTCGTGTTGATGTCTTGGATTCCAGGACTGAGAGGATGGCCGCACTGGCACAGCAGCTTCGCGACCTGACTGCTCTCCCTCAATGATGTACTTTTGCTTTTGCTTTTCAATGTACTTTCGCTCTTTTTTGGGAATAATAAAGAGGCTTTCATCTGACTTTGTGGACCCATCATTTCGGAATATAAATGACAGGTTTGGGTGAGAGTGATATCAGAGGTAATATGGACATGATATACTCTCGGTAAGTTTTAGCAGGATATATCTATTCAGAGGTTATATAGACATGATAGAAATATGCTTTTTAGCTAAAATTTGTACACAAGACACTATCAGAGGTAGTATGGACGTGATAGGTCTTGAAGTTCCAAATTAGTTAAACATATCTATTCAGAGGTTATATGGACATGATAGAATACGATCCAACTAGTTTCGTTTTGGAAGTAGTTTTGTCAGAATGAGGTTTTTTCCATATTCTGCTTGAGCAGAGGAGGTTAAGCATAGTACCTTTTCAAGAATTTGCCATTGATAGGAGCCATTAACAAGTCTCCATTAGGCCGGGCTAGCCTGTAAGCGCCGTTTGAGAACGTCGTCTCGATCACATAAGGGCCTTCCCATTTGGGCTAGAATTTGCCTTTACTTCTGTGAGTAAGAATCATCGGCCTTCTCACAGCTAAGACTAGCTCACCGACTTTGAACACCCTTTCCTTCACTTTTTGATTAAAAGCCCTGGAATGCGTACTTGGTAGAAAGCGATGCGCTGTTGAGCTTGGAGGCGTTTCTCGTCTAATCCTTCTAGCTCTTGAAGCCTTAACAGGTCATTCTTTTCTTGAGTCAACTCATTAGCCATGGCCATCCTGAGTGACGGAATTTGGATCTCGATGGGGAGAACTGCTTCGCTCCCATAGACTAATGAGAATAGGGTGCAACCTGTAGGCGCTCGTACCGTTGTGCGGTATGCCCAGAGACATTCTTCCAGCTTCTCATTCCAATCCCTTTTGTTTGAAGAGATGAACTTCTTCAAGAGCTTGATAATGATTTTGTTAAAAGCTTCCGCCAAACCATTAGCAGCAGGATTATATGTCGTAGAGGCGACATTTTGTATTCGATTTTTATCGCAAAATCGATAAAATGCTTGGCTAATGAATTGAGGCCCATTGTCATGGATTATCCTTCGGGGTATCCCGAAGTGGTAAATGACGTGATGTTTGATGAAGCTGATCATATTGGATGCCTTCACCTCAGCAAGAGGGATCGCCTCTGCCCATCTGGAGAAGTAATTCTTGATGGCCAGTATGAACCGGTGACCTCTGGAAGAAGACGGGTGGATAGGACCAATGATATCCATACCCCATGCTTCGAAAGGTCAGGATGCAACCGTAGGATGTAGATATTCGGGAGATTGATGGATAAAGTCTGCATGGACCTGACAGGCTCTGTATTGTCTTACATACTTTATTGCATCTGTGATCATAGTAGGCCAGTAATAGCCCATTCTCCTGATGCAATCCTGCAGCTTAGGACCGGGTTGATGCGCTCCGTATACGCCATCGTGGGCTTCACGGATAATCCGCTGTGCTTCGTCACCAGAGAGACATCGTAATAATAGTCCGTCATAAGACCGGCGATATAGACATTGTGACGATGCGTCGAAATAGAAGCGTAATGATCGTCTTTTGACGGACACTGCTTCTTTAGGATCCTCTGGCAAGATTTCGTATGCTACAAAATCTATAAAGGGACTTCTCCAGTCTCTCTTGGGAGGATCTGTGTCCACTGCGTAGCTGCGTTCTATGTGAAAGTTATTTTTTACACAGAATAAATCTCTGTTAAGAAGGATTACCGAATTCTGCCTTCTTATAGGGGTAGCTAAATCTGCAGCTTGACTGGCTAGGGCATCAGCTTCCAGATTTTGAGATCGAGGCACATGTTCCAGAAAGAATCCTTTGAATGTCATGGCTATCTCGACCGTTTCTTGGTGAAAGGGGATGAGGTCTGGATTCCGGACTTCATATATTCCTCTGACTTGATTGACGATCAGCAGAGAATCACCGAAAGCTTCCAGAGACTCGACGCCCAATTCTTTAGCGACTTGAAGGCCGATTAGTAGAGCGTTGTACTCCGCCACATTGTTGGAATATGGCTCGCTAAGAGAATATGCTCGGTAGATGATGAGCTTATCAGGAGTAACCAGGATAATTCCTACTCCCGAAACCATATTTCCCCTGAGACCAGTTCTGGAGGCACCATCGAAGAACAGTTGCCATGCATCACTTTCCATTGCGGAATTACATTCGGCAACTTCGTCGGAAATGTCCTCGTACAGTTTAGAGGCCTCCGGGATCGGATGAGCAGCTAGGAAGTCAGCCAACGCTTGGCCCTTGACGGACTTCTGAGGGACGTACACCATGTCATACGGTGTTAATAACATCGCCCAAGTCGGGAGTCGAGAATTAAGAACACTTGGCTTATTCATCAGTACCCGAAGAGGATTGATCCTGGAGATGATGTGAATGGTTTGGCCTGTGACATAGTGTCATATTTTCTGAATAGCGAACATCAGAGCCAAGCATTCTTTCTCCATTGGATTGTACCGGTGTTCGGCTCCGACCATCATCCTGCTGAGGTAGTAGATAGCCTGCTCGTGACCCATCTCGTTCTTTTGTGCGAGAAGAGCTCCCAGAGAATGATCCATCGCTCGAACATACAACACGAATGGTCTTCCTATGACATGAGACACCAGAACTGGCGGACTAGTGAGGTAGCGCTTGATATCACCGAACGCTTGCTGACAGGCTTCGTCCCATACGAAGGATACACCTTTCTTCATGAGACAAGAAAATGGCTGACATCTCCCAGAGAGGTTGGATATGAATCTCCAGATATAAGCCAGACGACCTTGAAATCCCCTGAGTTCCCTCAGATTGTGGGGCAGTCGTATTTCTAAGATGGCCTTGACTTTATCAGGGTCCACTTGAATGCCTTTGACGGTTATGACAAATCCCAAAAATTTGCCACTAGATACCCCCAGAAAGGACTTTGTAGGATTCATTTTGAGTTGATGTTGGCGCATCAATTCAAATACTGTCTTCAAGTCTTGGATGTGATTATCCTTGAGGCGGCTTTTGACAGCTATATCGTCTACGTAACACTCTAATGTCTTGCGTAAATGCTCATGGAATATGTTACTCATAGCCCGTTGGTACGTAGCCCCGACATTCTTCAATCTGAAGGGCATGACCGTATAGCAATATACCCCCAATGGTATCCGGAAGGCAGTATGCTTCTCGTCTTCAGGATGCATCTTAATTTGATTGTATCCTAAAAATCCGTCTATGAAAGACATACGTTTAAAATCGCATGTATTGTCAATCATGACGTCTGTGATGGGAAGAGGAAACTCATCCTTGGGGCAGGCTGCATTCAGATCTCGGTAATAGATGCAGACTCGTACTTTCCCATTTTTCTTTATGACCGGGACAACATTGGCGACCTAGTCGGAATGTTGTTCTTCACGGATGAAGCCACAGGCTATCAACTTCTTGATTTCAACTTTAATGGCGTCCATCATATCCGGGCAAAACCGGCGTTGGTGCTGCTTCACAGGCTTCGAATCGGGCAATATATTGAGCCTATGAGTAGCCACCTTTGGATCAAGGCCTGGCATGTCCTCATAATTTTACGTAAAGACGTCGATATATTCTTTTATCAGCTGGATAACTTCTTCCCTTTCTGCTTTGGAAAGATTATTACTGATAAATATCGGCTTTGGCGAAAGTTTATCCCCAACGTCAATCTGGATAACTTTGTCTTCAGTGAAAGGTTCTCTTCGCTCGAAGCAGAACTCCTATTGTGTATCCATTTGCTGAGTCCAAGTGTCATTCTCAAACAGTTCAGATTCTTGTTCGTCTGATTCGAAGGAATCTGTCACTACCATATTTACTGACAATGTTCGCTCGAGAGCATGAGATGAGTTGGAGGGCGCTGAGCCATTTTGAGAGAAGGAAAAGATATCCTCGTTTGACTTAGGAGTTGCAAGGGAGGTGGTATACCCTAACTCGAAATGAGTTCGTTGATAGTAGGGGTCGCCGTGCAGCGGCATTCGTCTGCCTTTCCCGTAGTTGAGACCCGGTTCCAGCTTCAAGTTATAACCCATACTTTGCATGATCTTCAAAGCTTGCGGGCTGTATCTGTGAACCTGTATTTTACCGTCATCGTTATCGGAAGAATCCTCTTGCACAGTCAGTTCATTGCGCATGCGACCGAAGACTATTGAATGCTGACTGCTGCAAGTAGGCGGGACAATGAAGTAGAATCCTCATGTGGTCCATATGTCGTGGTGACATTGGATGATGAAGCCACTTCCCATATATACGGATGATAGGAATCTATAGCTTCCAAGAATTTTTGTGCTATAGGTTCTATATCGTCGTAGGGGGAAGATTCCTGATTTGGAATTTGGGCATCAATATACTGGAAAAGAGGATATTTATTATCATCTGAAACTCTGTTCCCGGTTGTATTTACATCACTCGGCTGCCTGTTGCGCCGGAGGTTGATGACTAAGGGTGGAGGCTTCTGGTTCAAAGTGATCACTAGAGGATCACCCCCTTTTCCTGACCTAGTCTCGTTCAGGTGGATAGCCATAGGTTTTATGGCTTTTGGACGAGTAGTCCATCCTTTCACCTTGATTGACAGAGTTTGCTTGGCAGAGGGTTCTTCTGGCTCCCGGTGGGATTCCTTCTCTGCTTTGGTTGACACCTCTTCTGTGCAGTCTTGAGAGTATAATACGGCATCAGAGTAGTAAGATTCTACTCCTTTGAACGGGTTCAG
The DNA here is from genome assembly GCA_036927795.1 of Iris macrosiphon. Taxonomy (NCBI): domain Eukaryota; kingdom Viridiplantae; phylum Streptophyta; class Magnoliopsida; order Asparagales; family Iridaceae; genus Iris; species Iris macrosiphon. The sequence goes on from JAYESA010000001.1 coordinate 91,141,153, forward strand.
GTCAGCAATCTCCGTTTGTACTGTTCCTCGGGCGTCTACATATTTGAAGCATTGATGTAGAGTCGAAGGAACAATGTTGTGGTCGTGGATCCAAGGTCTACCCAGCAGGATATTGTAGGACACCTCTGAATCAATGACGTAACACGTAGCCACCGATCTGAGGTTGCCAATTTGGATCCTCAGACGATTTTTTCCCAACGGCTTACTTCTTTCGGCGTTGAAACCCCCGATCGTAGTGGTGGTGTAAGCCAATTCGCTGGTAGGAATCCTCAGTGGTCTGAGCAGACTATGAGGAATGATGCTGATTGATGATCCCGGATCTATGTGAATCTGGTCGACCTCCATGGAACCGACGTACCCGGTGTAATAGAGGGGTCTGTCATGCCTGTTATGTTTTAACAGCATGTCATCTTGAGTGAAAGTGATGTTTGGGACCACCTCCATCACACTGTGGCATTGAGGACACGCCACGGATTCTTCGTCAGGGGACTTGAGCTGGGTCAAGTATGCCTCCGCCTGCATTAATGCTTCACTCAGGGCTTGACGAGTGTCCTGAGAGAGCCTGAGTAGCTCGAAGATGGACAACCTGGCTGGTGTATTAGCCAGTTGGGCCAGGATGTTGAAGTTGTATGGCTTCTCTAAATCTTTATTTTGAATGTTTTTCACAGGTTTATCGAAGCGTACTTCTTTTTGCTTCCCTTTGTCCGCCGAAGTTGGTCTTGAAGGACCGGCCTCTGGTACGACGGATTCCGGTTCTGAAGGCTTGGCAGCTGAAGCGTCTGCCGATGCATCTACCTGGCTGGCTCCATAGTCCTGGAGGTAGGCTTTCCCTGAGCGGGTTCCAGTAGCCAAGAACTCGTCTTCTGATGCCGAGTGTACCGTAATCATGTGACACGGTTTATGCTTTAAGTTCTTTTTAGACTTAGCCTTAGCAGCTTGAGTCTCTTTCTCGATCTCTGGCACCAGATCTGGATGAACCCACATAGTCTCGCCTCGCTGGGTAGTTAGTGGTAGCAGGTCATGATTTTGATCTCTAGCTGGAGGAAGATTAACAATGTTCATCGTCGTACGGGATATAGGCGTAACACCGTCCGGGATTTCTTGGGGAGGCAAATTGCCAAATTACAGGGAGATCATGTTGGCCGTGACCGTCTTCTCGCTGTTGCGCAGAGTGATGGCCTTAGCATCGATCAGCTCCTGGATCTTCCTTTTCAGTATATAACACGCCTTTGTGGGGTGGTGTATGTACCTATGGAAGATGCAGTACTTGGGATTGTTAGTACTGCCGGCCTCATTGGGCTGTCTCACCTCAGGAAGGGTAATCTTGCCGCTTTTGACGAGATATTCGAATATGCTCGGAATATCGTCGTCGTTGAAAGAGTACACTTCAATGGGCCTGGAAGTCCCAGGTTTTGTCTGCGTGGTAGCCACCGTCTTTTGCCTAGACGTGTTGATCGCCAGAGCTTCTTTACCCTTGGTACCACGAGGATGGTCGATGTTGGAGGATGTCCTCTTGCCTTTATCAGAGGCCGAGATCATGATACTATTATCGTGCGCCTTCTGACTATTGTCCTCCACGGCTACTGCCGAGATGATGAACAAGGGCCAATCATGGAACTGATATGGTCCTGTGAACACCGAGATCACGGGGAGAAGGTTCTTCCTGCAGATGTCCACCAATGCCGAGTCTGGGACTCCTGGAGGCATTTGCAGAGTGGCTTGACGAAAACGTTCGATGAAAGTGCGAACATTCTCTTTTTCCTTCTGCTTGACTTCGATGAGGGAGGACATAGACATGTCCATCCCTCCGTAGAATCGTGTGAAGAATAACGCCTTAAAGTCTTCAAAGGAAGTAATGCAGTTGTCCGCCAGGCTGCGGTACCACTAATAAGCTACTCCCGAGAGACAACTTTTGAACACCCGAGTGAGGAGGGTGTCGTTCCCTTGTAACAACACTGTTATCATGCTGAAGTAGTTCATGTATTGACTCGGTGATGTTTTTCCCTCAAACAAAGCCATAGTCTGTGGTTTGTATCTAGGAGGGAAAGGGACCTCTTCCCAGATAGCTGGGTAAGGTTGGTTGATTCCCAATTTCTTGAGCTGATCTTTGTGCTTCAGAGCATTAAATTGGGCTTTCAACTCCCATACTGCCTGCATCAGATCTTCAGCCGGTAGCGGGACCACGGAGTGATGAGGAATCGATTGCATCACGACTCCGACGGGAGGTAATACATTCTCCGAGTGAGGAAGCGGAGGAACTACTGACTCCTGATCTAGAGCAGGCTCTTGGATCGTGTTGGATGGTGGTAAGTCCACCCCCACGCGTATCTGAGTTGGAGGGGCCGGTGCTTGAGCCATGGCCGCTGCGTGTTGAGTTAGCATCATTTGGTGCATGTTCTCCATCATGGATTGCATTTTCTTCAGAGACGTCTCCAGTTTAGTGATGCGTTGCTTAGCGCTCCCGGACGGGGAAGCTTCCTCGCGCTCATCTTCAATGGCATAAACTCCCATCTCCCTGGGTGTCATCGAAAGATTAGTATAGGTCTCTGTAGAAGTTGACTCTATACTTTCGGCATCTGATTCGGGAGACTGGCGACCCCCAGCATCAGAATCAGAAGAGTACGAAGCCGGTTGTCGCGACCTCGAACGAGTGTTTTGGAACACCCCAGCTTCGGTGTTCCTAAGGAGCATGTTGAATCTTCTTCGGCTCGGAGTTCTAGAGGGATGACGTCTTAAGCCCGACCCTCCTCTAGGTATGTGTGAAGCCATGTTCACGGATGCATGTGTGGGCTCTTCTTCCTGAAAAAATAGAGAGTAGCTCAACCGGTCGAAAATAGACCATTTTGCTTCAGAACAACAACAATTAATTACAATCCTATGACTATTACAATAGTGCTCGTTAGGAGGCATAATAGACATGCTGAAAGATCCCCTCTCCTTGCGTTTCTGGATCAGATAATTGTGCAGGTCAGGAGGAGTTACAGAAGAAGAAGATGATGGCTTGTTCCTTCTGTTCACATCAGTGGACATGCGGATATTGGGAACCATAGTTTTCCCTGTGCCACCTATATACAACAGGTTGGCCATCTGGGTGGCGGATAATCCCTGAGGAGGGTGTCTTCCCGCAAATTGAGCCTTCTTTGCGCTGAGTGGCTTCTCCTGGCATAATTTGGAGCTCTGCTCTGATTGGCGTAAAGCCGAGGATGTCCCCAGTCGGCCATCAGCTTCTTGCGTAATCCGGAGAGCGGGCATATTGTTCCCTTGCTGGCGTAAAGGACGAGAAGTTGAGTAGTCCGCCGCTTGCTTTCCCTTGCATACATTGTAGGGATCATCTACTTTTCCGCGGAAGACAGATGCATTTTTACGTGCGGAGCGCGTTTATGATTCCTGATTTGGTGCTGAGGCATCATCAGAAATTTTGTCTATTCCGCCAGGGACGGGAGACTAAATTTTATGCGCAGAGCGCGGAGTAGGCTTCTGGACTAGCGCTGAGGCATTGTCCGAAGTTTCGTCTTTTTTGCTAGGGACGGGAGACTGAATTTTTCGCACAGAGCACGGATTATACTTCTGGGTTAGCGCTGAGGCATTGCCAGAAGTTTTGTCGGCCCTGTCAGAGACAGGCGACTGAATTTTATGCGCAAGGCGCGGAGTATACTTCTGGGTTAGCGCTGAGGCATTGCCAGAAGTTTTGTCGGTCTTGTCAGAGACAGGCAACTGAATTTTATGCGCAAGGCGTGGAGGGAGCAATGCTACAACCTCATTGGTCGGAGAGATCGGAGAGTCCACAGGAATGGTAGAGGATGTCTTGGGCATCCAGACCTTACGCAGCTTCCTGTTGTTTTGGACAGAGAGGGAGTGAGAGCTACCCCCTGCTCGAAGCATGTCTTCGTAGGCAGACTGGTCGAACTGGACGACCGGTGTCTTCTTCATGGATCCCATGGATACCGTATCGTGTTGAGCAATAGCTTCCTCATCAGAAGAGAAAGATGTCCCCAGTAGAGCCACCATCTTGTTTCGAATAATAAACGAAAAAGATGATATGTGGAAAACGAGGTCTTATACGAAAACCCGTCCTTCTTTTATGTTTACAAACAAGATTGTACAATTTAATCCTATACGAGGATGACTAAGTACAATTTATTTAATCTGAATAAATATTGCTATAGGTGTCTGATCTGCAGTCGATCACTTTAGCCCTTGGACCACGCAATATTGAAGAAGTGCCGTGGAAGACAGAAAGCAGCTTCGCAGGTTGCTAAAGAGGGTGGATGCCCGATGCCAAAGTCGTCGGTCCCTTCTCTTTGCCTGAGCTCTGGATTCTTCTCTCTCTCTTGACCGTTTGACCTTCGATCTTTGCGACCGTTGGATCTGATACTGGATTTCTTGATCAATTTTTCGACCTTTTCCTCTGTTGATAGAGGTATCTATTTATAGAGTTTTAGTGACAGTGACCACTCAGTCGGTGTAAAAACTGAGTAGTGGAAAGTACAACACCCTTTTACACGACGGTTTAAAATAACCAATACCTGCGTATAGATGACCTTTTGAGTGAGCATGTGACGCATGTCCAACTAAGGGATAAAACGCGTATATCTACTGCGAAGATCACGGCATAGAAGTCACGTAGGTAGTTATCCCTTGTGTAGAAGAGGTTGGCGTAGAAGCCAATAACTGTCACCATGGCGTAGAAGCCAAATAGGCATAGAAGCCAAGTAGGCGTAGAAGCCAAGTAGGCATAGAAGCCGAGTAGGCGTAGAAGCCGAGTGGTCATAGAGGCCGAGTGGGTATAGAAGCCGAGCAGGCGTAGAAGCCGAGATGATGTGGACGTTTTAGCCGGAATTACGGCTCTTGGAGATATAATCAAATCCCTTGCATTAAATGCAGAGATCTGCCCCCATCCTGCGCATTAAATGTAGAGGCTTGTCTTTAAGATTTGCCATCATTCTGCGCATTCAATGCAGATACGCGCCTCGAATCCTGTACGAAGAGTAACTGCTGACGTGGTGGTCTGTTTGCCTTCTGCGGAGCGTAAGAAGCTCATGTCTGCTTGTCTAAAACTGGGCAGCATATTCCCTTATATGCGTAAGAATAGTTTACGCAAGGAGGATGTCACTAAATGACGGTTCGGTGATATTTAATCAAATCTCCTGTATTAAATACGGAGATCCACCATTATCCTGCTCATTAAAAAAGGAGGCATGTTTTGAAGGTCTGCCACCCTTCTGTGCATCAGGTGCAAAGACGTGCCTTGGGCATCTGTCAGTATTCGGCGCTTTAAATGCAGAGATGTACCTCGAAAAACTATCACCGCTCTGTGCATTAAATGCAGAGACGTGCCTCGAGCCCTGTACGAAGTGCAGCTTTTGACGTGGCAGGCTGTTTGTCTTTTGCGGAGCGTAAACAGCTCACATCTGCCTGTATAAAACTAGGCAGCGTATTCCTTCGTATGTGTAAAAGTGGTTTACATAAAGGAAATGGTAGTAAATGACAGCCTGGGTTGCAGTGCCGCGCCATCATTATAGCCGTCGCTTGGGTTGTCGTGCAGTACTCTTTGTCAGGAGTCCAGACGTCAGGTTCATTGCATGATCTGACAGGTTCATTTCGAAGAATATGAAGCATTTCTCGTATACTTTAATGCTGCATTGAAAGTGGATGAGTTTTACGCCATAAAGGCGATGAAGTACCCTGTTTACGCTTAAGCAGCCTGGACATACTACATTACACGGATGGTCCTTGAGCCTATATTTTTATGCTGTGCTCAGCAAAAAAGCTCTGTTTGCACGTTTGATGGCTCTGAGGTCCTTTGTTTATGCTGTCCTGCATCAACATGCTGCGTATAGCTATCCAGCGTATTTTTTATGCTTCTACACTTTTGATGGGGATAAAATGTGCAGACTTGGTTAACCGATCGACGATGACCCAGATTGCGTCCTTCCCCCGTTGCGTCCTTTGCAGACCAATAATAAAGTCCATGCTGATGTGCTCCCACTTCTATTCCGGGATAGCAAGATTCTATATTTCTCCGCCTGGCCTCTGATGCTCTGCTTTCACCCTCTAACAGGTTATGCATTGCGACACGAAGAACGCCACATCTTTCTTCATGTCATGCCACCAGAAGATAGTACGGAGGTTCTTATACATTTTTGTGCTCCCGGGATGGATAGTATAGGCCGCGTAATGTGCTTCCATAAGGATTTTCTTTCTGAGTTCTGAATCATTGGGGACGCATAGCCTTTCCTTCACTCGCAATGCCCCATTCACATCTACTGCAAAGTCTTTCGTCTTTTCCGCTTGAACCTGCTTTCGTATTTTCGGAGGAATGGGTCGTCTTTTTGAGTAGATGTGGCTCTCTCTATCAGATTGGGTACAAATTGCATCTGGGCAACCCGTGCGTCGCGATAACGAATCCTGAGTTTGATGCCTATTTTTTCTAACTTCCTTGGTAACCTGCGATCGACGGACAGAGATCCCACAAAGACCCGACTCAACGCATCCGCTACCATATTTTTTTTGCCAGGTGTATAGCTATCGTTAAATCGTAATCTTTTATCAATTCTAGCCAACGCCGCTGTCGTAGGTTTAGATCTGCCTGGGTGAATAAGTACTTTAAACTCTTATGATCGGTATAAATTTGGCAAGGCACTCCATAAAGGTAGTGTCGCCACAATTTTAACCCGAACATAATTGCTGCCAGCTCCAGATCATGCGTGGGATAATTATTCTCGTGCTTTCTCAGCTGTCTGGATGCATAGGCTATCACTCTGTCTTACTGCATAAGTACACACCATAAGCCCTACCCTGAAGCATCACTAAAGATTTGGAATCCTGAAGTCTCGTCCGGTAGTGCAAGTAACGGGGAAGAAGTGAGGCGATGCTTTAACTCAACAAACGATGCTTCGCAGTCGGCGGATCACTCAAACGCGACTCCCTTCTGTGTGAGGCGAGTCAGAGGTGAGGCAAGTTTGGAAAAATCCTTTACGAACCGTCTGTAGTAGCCCGCTAACCCGAGAAAGCTTCGAATTTTACTAACGGATGCAGGTCTCTTCCAATCGACAATGGCCTCCACCTTCTTCGTATCGAATGAAATGCCTCCCGCAGAAATGATATGCCCAAGGAAAGATACACTGCTCAGCCAAAATTCGTACTTACTCAGTTTCGCATACAACTTGTTGTCTCGAAGGGTTTATAGCATGGTCCGCAGGTGCTCTGCATGCTCTGCCCCATTCTTCGAATACACCAAGATGTCATCAATGAACACTACTACAAATCTATCGAGGTACGGCCGAAACACTTGGTTCATCAAACCCATAAAGGCGGCAGGGGCATTGGTCAAACCGAACGGCATCACCAAAAACTCATAGTGGCCGTAGCGAGTGCAAAAGGCTAACTTCGGTACGTCGTCCGGCTTGATTTTGAGCTGATGGTAACCCGAACGGAGATCAATTTTCGAGAATACTGTTGCGGCTTGTAACTGATCAAAAAGATCATCTATTCTGGGGAGGAGATATTTGTTTCAAACAGTTACTTTATTTAATTTCCGATAGTCCATACAGAGTCGCATCGAGCCATCCTTCTTCTTAACGAACAATACCGGTACACCCCACGGAGACACACTAGGCCGAATATACCCACGATCAAGCAGTTCCTGTAGTTGAATTTTTAACTCTTTTAGTTCTGCCGGTGCCAGTCGATACAGAGGTTTGGAAATGGGTTGGGTTCCAGGAAATGTGTCAATAGTGAACTCTGTCTCTCGATAGGGCAGCATACCGGGCAACTCATCTGGGAACACATCGAGAAAATCTGCCACAACGGGAATGGACTCAACGTTTGCGCAATCTTGCCGAGTGTCTCGAACGGATGCCAGGTACCCTACGCAGCCGGAGTGAATCATCCGTCGAGCAGATATTGCTGATATCACCATATAGGCATTCGACGCTTTCGACTGTGGACTGCACGAATAACAAAACTTGATCTCGCCAGGAAGACGAAACACGACTTTCTTCTCCGCACAATCGATAGTAGCTGAACAAGCGCCAAGCCAATCCATTTCCAGAATGATGTCGTAGTCCCCTATGTCTAGAACTATCGCATCAAGTGACAATTTCCTTCGATGCAAATGTAGCCGTCACGACAAACTGAATCTGCAGGCAAGCTTATGCCTGACGGTGTATTGACGCTAAGCCTTAGGCCTAACGGGGTTTGAATGAATTTGTGTTCCCTAGCAAAGTTTGTTGACACAAAACTGTGTGTGGAACCAAAATTAAACAATACTCGAGCAGGTACATCATTGAAGAGTAATATACCTGACACCGTCGTGTTTGATGCGAGTGCCTCATCCCGAGTCAGAGCATAGACCCGGCCTTGAGCGTTCTGCTGTGCCGTCTGATTCGCTCGAAGTACTTGCCCCTGGTCCTGAGGTGCACGGTTTTGTTGTTGCTGCTGGTTAGGTCCACCTGCCCGACAGTTCGCTGCCATATGCCCCTAACGACCGCACTTAAAGCACGATCCGTTAAATACTCGACAGTTTCGAGCGATGTGTCCAGTACGATTACATCAGTGACAAACAAGCTCGCCACTTTTACCCTGATTTGCACCCTTGTTACCGCCGTTATTGGAGCGCTTAGGCGCATTGTGACCTCCTGTGTTGCTAGGACGCTTGTGATTGAGATTTTGCACAGCGTCGGTGCGAACTGGTGGGTACTGTGATTCAAGGGAGAGGGCATGGTTTAGGGACTCACGCATGGTACGGTATTGAGAAACGACGATGTGGGCACGAATGGAAGGTCGTAGTCCTATCTCAAATCTTCGTGCACGTGTCTCTGTATCACAAATATGAGACTTAGCAAACTTTGCAAGTCTATTAAATTCTGAAGCGTACTGCCGCACAGACATGTCTCCCTGCTGCAGATGGGTAAACTCGTCTTCCTTCTCGCGGCGGATGGCGGGTAGAAGATACTCCTCTTTGAAGGCCTTACGGAACACTGACCAGGAGATAATCGTTGTGCCACCTTCACTCAATAAAGCTTGTTTGTGCACGTCCCACAAATCATGGGCGTTTAAACGGAGCTGAAGTTGGGCGCAAGCGACTCTCTTGGTTTCATCCATGCGGAGCACTTTGAAGTGGTCTTCTAACTCGACCAGCCAATCCAACGCCACGGAAGGGTCTTCGGTCCCCTTAAAGGTAGTATGGCACATTTTCTTAAATTTTTATATTTGTAGGATGGAACCCTTATCATCTGAAAGTGGAGGTTCCGGAGAGTCCTGAGGTCCCGCAATGTCAGCTACAACTGGCGTTGCTACGGCGACCGCGGATGCAGAATGGTTGCTGGCGACTAATGTCGTCATAATCGTTTACAAGGTATCTATTTGCTTCTACTGCATTTCGTCCTGAGTCCGTTGTGCCAGAAATTGTGCTTCAATTCGAGACTCAAATTGACTCTGTCGTAGTTCTGCTTGTCTCTGTTGCGTTTCCATCAAACGCATCATTCGTTCGAACGGATCAACAGAGGGCGCGACAGTCGGACTTCCTGAGCTGCCTGACGTGCCAGAACTACTCCCTTGCCCTTGCGCCACCATCTATGCTTGTGCACCCAGCTCAGAGGCCGTTCATTCAAAGAAAAGTAACTTGTATCAGTCTCAAAGTATATTATGGACTCACTGTATGGAACGCATCTCATTTTGGCCAAGCGAATTCAAGGGTTCAGCTGAAAAGGGACAGGGTCATTTTTTAGAAAACTTTTTGACACGAGATCAAAGGGTCTGAAGCTAGGCTCTGATACCAATAATCGTCCCCCGGACGTGATGTCGTGCACGCGTAGGGCGCGCGTGCACAAGGCCTAGGCATAAAGATAATCTTTAGAGCATATGCAACCGAGTACACAAATAAGATAACATATCAGTTGAGGTATATAAAAGTTTTTTTTTATTGATAATGAACATCTGTTTACAGACTCTTGACCCAAAATAGTAGAGATGCCATACGGGCTTACAACTTGGACACAAAATGAGATAGTCGATCCATACATTATATCCCTTACTTAAATTCAAAACACCAAAATACCTTGGGTGCGAGTTAGCACCATCGCCTTGTGACTTCCAAAAGTGAGAGCAATCTTCTTGCTACTTATGTACTGGAGCTACCAAAAGTCACGACACGAATACGTCTTGATTCAGGAAGAGGTTGGAGAAAACTTTAGCTTCTCGCCGCGTCGTCTTGGCTCGGGGAACCTGCGGCAACGAGGGTCAGTACTTCGAAGAGTACCGGTAAGGGCGAGCTAACCCAACTTAACCAAAATCTACAACGAGTTCATATGAGCATGCAATATTTATTATCATGTGATCTATCTATCTTGCCTTAGTTCAATTCTTCGTATAAGATAGAGTAAAATAACATAACCAAATGTGCCACCGCTCGGTGACTTTACCTGTACCGTTTGAGCCACCTGTACAAAACTTACCATGACCTTCCCTGCCACGAAGACATAGTTAGTCTGCATAGTTTAAATATACATAATAATCACTTGGTTGGACTTGGGATGGGTCGGCTGCCATTCCGCTTTGGGTAGCTAGCCCTTAGCGGACGCACGGACCCTTCCAATGCTAGGACTACACTAGCAAATTATTCTACCCGGGGCAAAGCGGTCCCAGTGCCCCGGCGACCGTTCGTAGAATGATATCCCTTGTATACAAGTTATCCAAGACTATTATTCCACAACCAACTAAGTTATCATATGAAATACATATTCAAGCATACAAGCAAGTGAACATAGTATATTTTCCATAGTCTAGGCTACTTTGTGTAAAGATCACATTTTTTCTTCCCATTTTGCACCATACCCTGAACAGTTATAGATAAATGAATCTAACTACAACTGACACAAAAATGGTTATGTATATGACGAGCATGCACGCTACAGTGTGATCGTTCAGAATAATTCCATATGACAAGCATTATTAGTGTTTCAAGTCTACTTCTTTTCTATTCTGACTCAATCTTAAATGTTTTAGTATTGTTTGATCGGGATGAACAATGAGTCAATTTATTTAGAATGCAGACTTGGAAGAAGGGAGCTAATCAAAATAAAGCCACTCACAAGTTGGTGAAGTAGGAGAGAAAAGGAAGAACTTTAAGACTCCGCACGAGCGTCGTCTACCCGATCACCTGCACGCACCAATAGATGATCAATATCCCCTGCTTCGGTCTCCGAGGTTCGATACAAAATACGAAATCCTAAGAATAAAAGCAATAAAATCCATTAAAACCGTTTAAGAAAACGCAAGTCATAAAACCAACAAGAAAGTAACCAAGCGACATAAAAAACGGGCAAGAAAACTAACACAACGGAAAGGCCCCTCTCGACTCTGCCGCCGAGTCTTTCCTTGAGGCACGATCTGTTGAATATGGGACCTGATTTCGAAGAAACCAATCCATAACGAGGGAAGGATCTTGATTCAATCTGTCCCGATTGGACGGTCTTGAGTATTTCTTGGTCGTGATCCCCGAATAGGGGGAACGGGGCATTACACATATAGGGTTTCATATTAATTTGTTTGTGTCCATGAAATAATATACGACACAAACTCGATGACACGACGATACAACTATACCCGATACAATAAAGAAAAGAGAGGCAATACGATGGTTACCTAGGCGTGGCTGAACCGGGGGGGATCTGTGCTCGTAGACGTGAACGTTCTCCGACGATCGGCGGAGCTTCGGTCGTCGTGCAGGCAAACAGCGACAGCGGGTGCAGCAATCACAGCAGCGGCGGTGGTTGGCGGTTGTTGGGCTAGGACGGTGCTGGGATGGCGGTTGGGACAGTCGGGGTCGGGTTGGATGGAGTTGATGCTGGTAATGGGGATGGTGATGGCACGTTGATAATGGTGAGGGTGGAGGCGGTCGGTGTAGGTGGTTGGCTGCAGGTGGTCCAGCGTGGACAGTGGGGGTAGGCATCAGAAAAGGCTGTGGTGGTGGCAGCTTGAGGTGGTGGTGGTGTTGGGGAAGTCGGGTAGGGGTGTTCGGCTAGGGTTGAGGTGGTGGGGTTGATTATAATTCTAGGGTTTCATGTATAAAAAAATATATATTTATAGGAGAGGGAATTATGGGCTGACCTCGAAGTTTGGGCCGGCTTGGACTCTTTGGGGTAGGGAGCTGGTCTACATGAAAGGGTGTATGGTGTCCATGGGCTTGGTTGGGTCTAGCTTTGGGTAAAATTTGTCCCTAATTTAATTAAAACAAATGCACATGGCGTTCTTTTGTCAATTGAGAACACATGGGATAAAATTTGGGTGGGACACCAGTGTCATGGGCGTAGCAGGCTCATAATAGGTAAATGCCATAATTTGGGTTTTATGGAATTGGGTTGAGGTTGTGCCTCCAATTTCTATTGGAATGGCAATTATGAGAAATTTGATTTTATGGAATAATACATAGACGTTTGTGATGAATATTGCGCAGCTAAAATGAAGCTTAATATTGAGTATTTAAAAGTTACACAAGGGTCAGGTGGGTAGTCTGGCAAGTCTAGGAAATGTGTATGAAGTTTGTTGGAAGGTAACTACTAGTGTAGCGCTCCAAACATCGAAGCAACATTGAGGTATATTAAGTCACATAATTGTTGCACATTAATTCTAATTGTATCCAAATTAATTCTAGTCTCTCAATCTAAACTAAATAACCCTAAATTTGGTCGAGGGGGTTTACAATCTACCCCCCTTAGAGCATTTCGTCCTCGAATTTAAGACATACGTATGGTAAGAACTACTGACTGAAATTAAAATGATACTACATACCTAGGCCTTCGAAGAGATGGGGATAACGCTGCCGAATATCCTCCTCGCGTTCCCAGGTCAACTCGCCTGGTGCATGATGCCTCCATACGACACAAACTAGAGGAATAGTCTGACCTCGCAGTACCTTCTCGCTTCTGTCCAGAATCTCTACAGGCTCCTTTTGGTATGATAAACTCGGGCCGACTGTGATTTCTGAATGATCAAACAGATGACTCGGATCTGGCATGTACCTCCTTAGTTGAGATACATGAAAGACGTTATAAACTCCTTCTAAAGTCTGCGGCAAGGCTAACCTATAAGCAACCTCTCCTATGCGTTCCAACACATCGAATGGTCCGATGTACCTCAAACTCAGCTTTACTCTGCCTCCAAATCTGATAGTCCCTCGAGTAGGTGAGATTTTTAGAAACACATGATCTCCAACCTGGAACTCTAGGGGTCGTCGATGCGCATTTGCCCAGTGCTTCTGTCTGTCCTGTGCGGCTCACAGGTGCCCTTGGATCTTTTTTCACCTTCTCTACTATACGGACAACCAACTCTGGCCCAAGAATCTATCTCTCGCCTATATCGCTCCAACATACAGGGAACGACACTTCCTTCCATACAACGCTTTATAAAGAGCCATCTGGATGCTCGCTTGATAGCTATTATTGTAGGAAAATTTTACCAAATGCAAATGGTCCTCCTATGATCCTCCGAAATCAAGCATGCATGCTCTTAACATGTCTTCCAATGTCTGAATGGTGCGCTCGGACTGGCCATCTGTTTGTGGGTGATACGATGTGCTAAACTTCAGGCGGGTACCGAGACTCTCTTGCATACTCCGCCAAAAGTAAGATGTAAACCTCGTATCCCTGTCAGACACTATACTAACTGGCACTCCATGCAGTCGCACAATCTCTTTCATGTACATATCTGCTAAGACCTATGTAGATTGCCTAACTTTGAAGGGTAAAAAGTGAGCAGACTTGGTGAGTCTATCTATAATTACCCATACTGCATTGCGACCACTAGGACTCCTCGAAAAACCCGTAACACCTATAGTGATGTGCTCCTATTTCCACTCCGGTATCGGGAGCGGTTGGAGTAAACCTACAGACCTCTGATGCTTAGCCTTAACTTGCTGACACACCAGTCACTTTGCCACAAAGCGGGCTATCTCCCTCTTTATTCCATGCCGCCAGTAGTACTGTCTTAAGTCTCTGTACATCTTCATGCCCTGGGTGAATAGAGTAGGTTGAACTGTGTGCCTCTGATATCAGCTCCTGACGAAGCTCTCCATTCGGAATATAGAGACGATCTCCATATCTCAAAGTCCCGTCTTCATGTATACGCAATTATGTCTGTATTTCGGCCTCTGTCCTCTGTCGAAGCCTCTGGAATCTGGCATCTGGCAGCAAAGCAGCCTTGATCCTCTCCACTAATGTCGATTGCAACTGGAAACTCGACAATTGTCCGTCTACTCCGGCCATAATGACCTCTATTCCCATCTGTTCTAGATCTCTCAACAAATGCTGCTGGGTAGTCAAAAAGAATGCCATGGGTCTTCTGCTTAATGCGTCAGCTACTACGTTGGCCTTTCTCGGGTGGTACTGTAGCTCAATCTCAAAGCCTGTCATCACCTCGAGCCAACGTCTTTGTCTCTAGTTCAGGTCCTTCTGGGTATAGACGTACTTCAGGCTTTTGTGATCAGTGAATATCTCCACTCTTTTTTCGTATAGGTAGTGCCTCCAAAGCTTCAAAGCAAAGATCACTGCGACAATATCCAAGTCGTGAGTGGGATAGTTCTTCTCATGGGTCCTTAACTGCCTAGAGGCATAGGCCACAACCTTTCTATGTTGCATCAAGACACATCCTAATCCTTTCCCGGATGCATCGCTATAGATCATGAATCCTCTGGGTCCATAAGGTATGGTCAAGATAGTTGCAGTAGTTAGACGCTTCTTCAGCTCATCGAACGCCTTCTGATACTCCTCTGTCCAGGTGAACTCCTGCTCCTTACGGGTCAAGCGGGTCATCGGTTCTGCGATCTTCGCGAAGTTCTCCACGAACCTCCGGTAATATCCGACAAGTCCTAGGAAACTCCTTACCTCTGATACATTGGTAGGGGTTGGCCATGTTATTACTGATGAAATCATCGCCGGATCTACTAAAATACCATCTCTTGAGACAACATGTCCAAGAAAAGCGACACGATCTAGGAGAAACTCATACTTGCTCAGCTTGGCATAAAGCCTCTCTTTCCTCAGCGTCTCTAACACTAGTCTCAAGTGCTCTTCGTGCTCCTTGTGGCTCTTTGAATACACCAAGATGTCGTCGATGAAGATTACCATGAACTGGTCTAAGTATTGGTTGAAGACTTTGTTCATCAAGTTCATAAATACGGCAGACACATTTGTCAGTCCAAAAGGAATCACCAAGAACTCGTAGTGACCATAACGAGTCCTGAATGCTGTCTTCGGAATGTCTTCTCTTCGCACCTTTACTTGATGATAACCCGATCTCAAGTCGATCTTTGTGAATACCACTGCTCCTGTCAGCTGGTCGAACAAATTATCAATTCGCGGCAGGGGGTACTTGTTCTTGATAGTCAAAGCATTAAGAGCTCTGTAATCAATGAACATACGTACTGTCCCATCCCTCTTAGGTACAAACAACACTGGTGCTCCCTAGGGTGATGCACTAGGACAGATAAATCCCTTAATCTATAACTCCTCTAATTGTAGCTTCAGCTCATCTAGTTTCTTCTTTGCCAATCGGTATATATTTGAAGATACCGGTGCGGCTCCAGGTACTAGCTCAATAGTGAACTCCATGTCTCTATCTGGCGGTAAGCCTGGCAATTCCTCCGGGAAAACATCCTCGAATTCTGTAACTATCGATGGGGGTGCCGTCTCCATAGCCATGTAAGCTCCAGCTATCTGTCATACTCTTTGCTCGACGGTCCTTCGCATGTACTCGAACTCTGGTTGATCTGACAGTCTAAAAGTGATACTACCCTTCCGACAATCTAGTATGGCATTATACTGGCTTAACCAGTCCATGCCTAGCACAACGTCAAAGTATGGCATAGGTAATATCAAAAATTATGCTCTCATCTCTCTACCATATACGACTACCGAGCACGTTCTAATAGTGCTGGTAACCGGCATGATGCCTCCTTCGGTAAGAATCTTTCAACTCTTAGGTAAGGGGAAAGTCGCTACTCTATGCATTGCTATGAATCTACTAGATATGAACGATAGTGTAGCTCTAGAATCAAATAATGCAGTTGCAGGTAATGATGCAACTAAAATAGTACCTGTGGTAGCTTTCCCTTCTGTTTCCTCCTCAGTAGCTGCTAGTGCAAAGGCCTGTCCGTACCTCTGCCCTCCGGTCTGCTGTCGGGCTCGATCAAATTGCGCCTCCTGTGGGGCCAAAGGTGGTCCCCTCTAAAATCCTCCGGGTGCTGGTGGACGTTGACCTCCTGGCGGGGGTAGTATCCTCGGAACTTGTGCTGCTGGCCTCTGTCCTGTCTGCGGTGCTGCGTTTCTGCATTGTGGGCAGTCTCGGGCTTGGTGCTGGTTCGATCCATAAATCATGCATGTCGCCAGTCTCTTCCGACAGTCCTTCTAGAAATGTCCTCTCTTACCACAGTAGTGGCAAGTCGGAAGTTTCCTTTGCTGGTATGGTGCTGTCCTCTGCTGTATCTGTGCTTTGGGACGACGGATCAGTCCTCCTGCTCCGGGCTGGGCTTTGACTGGTATGGTCATGCTGGAGCGTCTTGCTCCTCTGTCGATGGCCTCCTGGATCCTCGCCTCTGAAAGAACCTTCTTATAAGAAATCCCCGCCTGGGTGGTGGTATACCTCTGCAGCTCGAAAGTAAGGCCATGATAGAATCTCTGGGCCTTCTCTAGGTCGTTGGGTATCAAAATGACACCAAATATGCTAAGACGGCTAAACTCCGCATCATATGCGTCTACAGTCATATTCCCTTATTCTAGATGTAAGAACTGGGAGTACAGGACATTTTTGACTGTAGCCGAAAAATACTTCGCGTTGAAGTATTCTAAGAACTGTTCCCAAGTCTGGTTCTTGCCTACACTGTGCTCAATAGAATCCCACCAGTGATGGACGTTGCCTTTTAGTTTGGCCCTCACTGCGGTCATCCAAAGGTCTGGATGTAGCTGCGAAGCCTCTAGTAGCATCTCCGTGTTGACGACCCAATCGGAGATCTCCTCTACAGTCTCATTGCCAGAAAAAGTATCTGGTCCCATCTGGCGGAACCATCGTACTATACCACCTGTCTGAGCTGGTAGAGGTGCTGGTATGGGTGCTGTGACAGGTGTCCTCTCCAGAACTGCCATCAAACTCTGTCTCAACGTCTCGATCTGATGCCACTGTGCCTGCATCATAGTCTGGAAGAACTGAAGCATCTGTGCCTGTCCATCTGATTGTGGCATCTGGGGTGGATAGGGTAGAGGTGGTGGTAATGGAACCTCCGACTGTGCGGTAGGTGTCTCTTCGGGTGTCGGCCTCTCGGTTTGTGGCATCGGTGTAGCTCCCGAAGTCTGGCCCTCAAAATGCTGCGTAGGGATCGTCTGAGAAGTTTGTCCCTCGTGCTGTTGTGTAGGATCACCCTGAGAAGTCTTGTGCCTATGTATCAGTGGGGCCTGTAGATTGACCGGGGCCTGTGGTGGTGGTTGCTCTCCAGGTGGTCCCTGGGATATCTTCTCTCTCTGGGTGGTGTCGGCTGGCACCATGGCACTGGGTGCTCCTCGTCCACTTTGCAAGTTCATCTTGCTGCATGAGATAGGACTTCATTAAAAGAGTACGAAATCAAGCAAACAGGATGCAGATATTTAGAAGTAATACGGAGGAAGTTCAAAGACGTAATCAAAGTGGATGAGACCTAGTAATTGCTATCCTATTGCAGGCTCGCTGGACATGTTACCATACCATAAATGATAAGGTCGACTTGCATAGGCCACCACTAAAACCATGTCACACCCCAGTTCCAAAAGTACACGGGACCAGGCCTCGTGGCAATAGCCAGCTGTCACGTCTCCGAGGATATCTCAATTTAATGGATCCTAACGAAGAGTACTACGCTGTCCTAAACTACTAACAAGTCCAATATCAATATCAAACAGGTAATCTAATCTCATCCATAATATAACCAAGAAGTACTGAAATAAATATTGGAAATAAACATCAGTCTGAATATCATAGTACAAACCCAAAGTGTATGGTGGGAACAAACCCACTACTATGACGAAATGAAAGTACTGAATGACAGATAAGAAAGAGAGTAATGACTAGGGCATCGACTGAATAGATAATGATACTCCCAATCCTAGACAGAAGTCCTACCAAATGATCACAGAAACTCTGACGGTAGCACCTCTAGCTCCTCCATGGTTGCGTACCTAGTCTCCTGTCCAAGCCCGTACACTGTGGGGTAATATGCCTCGTCCAAATCTGGAAAGGAACCAGGTCCTCGGAGGGACGTAACAAGATACATAGAAGCATGCCATATATAAATATTGAATAAAATAAATAAAGGGTGTGCTAACCATCTAAGTGAATGCAATGTGAGGACAACGTTGGTACGTATGGGTAGGTGTAGGCATAACGTCCATATCGCTCCGAAGAACGTAGAAACTGCATAGTATAACGTCCATATTGCTCCAAAGAACGTGGAAACTGAATAGTATAACGTCCATATCGCTCCAAAGAACGTGGAAACTGCATAGTATAATGTCCATATCGCTCCGAAGAATGTGGAAACTGAATAAAGGAAGTCATTGGATCAGTGGCTCCTCTAGATACTACGGATTCTAATGTGTATGCCCCATACGCCTACTAGTGGTCCTCCCCGCCCAATGTAGGTACACAAGTCGAATACTCGACTTGCATACCACGTATCTATATGACAAGCCTCTACTAATTATATAATCCTAATTTTGTACTAAAGCGTGATGCATGCCACACGCACCGATAGCTAGTCGAGTACGCGAACCTGCATCCCAATATGAATTTGTCACCGTGAAACATGTAAGAGTGTCAGGTCTCGGAAGATGTCAGAGCATCCTCCCAATGGGGTGAGTCTACTAGTGACTAGGTCAAGTACACTACTCATTGACGCATCCGTCGACTGTACCCTAGTCAATCTCGGACGCGCACAATTATATGAAATAAAACAACAAGATATCATACAATATATGCATAATTTAAACAGTAAATATGGCAAGGTATCTTCCTGGGTCCTCAAGCTGTGAATGCCAATAGCCTGCTCCTGCAGTATCTCCTGGCCGGTCCAGTGACCCTAAAGATACAATATAATATAGCAATTCTAGCATCAGATATTAAAGCAATATATACAAAACCGTGACGCTGCTCTTAGGTACTGACGCAAGATCACAGTTGGTCGACTACAGAGTCGCGTGTGCACGTAGCTAAGATGCACACATGCCCTGTCCTCAGTCACCGTGTATCTTGCGACAATAAATTACTAAAGTTATGGGTTTTACGGAGCTACTTACGTTTAGTACAATTACATGTCCTTATTTCTCATGTTAAGTATACTTGTCATTGTCTAGATTTTTTGGTGAAATATAAGTCCCTTATACAAGTCATAACATTAAGGTAATTATTATCTTAATAATTACTGTTTAATCTAATTAACATATATACATACATATAGGGTTTCATATTAATTTGTTTGTGTCCACGTAACGATACGCAACACAAACTCGATGACACGACGATACAACTATACCCGATACAATAAAGAAAAGAAAGGCAATACGATGGTTACCTAGGCATGGCTGAATGGGGGGAGGGATCTGTGCTCGTAGACATGCACGTTCTTCGGCGATCGGCGGAGCTCCGGTCGTCGTGCAGGCAAACAGCGGCAGCGGGTGCAGCAATCACAGCAGCAGCAGCCTTGGCAGCGGCGGTGGCTGGCGGTTGCTGGGCTGGGACGGTACTGGGATGGCGGCTGGGGCAGTCGGGGTCGGGTTGGATGGAGTTGATGCTAGTGATGGGGATGGTGATGGCACGTTAATGATGGTGAGGGTGGAGGCGGTCGGTGTAGGTGGTTGGCTGTAGGTGGTCTGGCGTGGATAGCGGGGGTAGGCGACGGAAGAGGCTGTGGTAGTGGCGGCCTGAGGTGGTGGTGGTATTGGGGAAGTTGGGTATGGGTGTTCGGCTAGGGTTGAGGTGGTGGGGGTGATTATAATTTTATGGTTTCATGTATAAAAAAATGTGTATTTATATGAGAGGGAATTATGGGCTGACCTCGAAGTTTGGGCCGGCCTGGACGCTTTGGGGTGGGGAGCTGGTCTACTTGAAAGGGTGTATGGTGTTCATGGGCTTGGTTGGGTCTATCTTTGGGTAAGATTTGTCCATAGTTTAATTTAATTAAAATAAATACACACGGCGTTCTTTTGTCAATTGAGAATACATGGGATAAAATTTGGGTGAGATACCAGTGTCATGGGCGTAGCAGGCTCAGAATAGGTAAATGCCATAATTTGGGTTTTATGGAATTGGGTTGAGGTTGTGCCTCCAATTTTGATTGGAATGGCAATTATGAGAAATTGGATTTTATGGAATAATACATGGACGTTTGTGACGAATATTGCGTAGCTAAAATGAAGCACAATATTGAGTATTTAAAAGTTATACAAGGGTCAGGTGGGTAGTCTGGCAAGTCTAGGAAATGTGTATGAAGTTTGTTATAAGGTAACTACTAGTGTAGCGCTCCAAACATCGAAGCAACGGTGAGGTGTATTAAGTCACATAATTGTTGCACATTAATTCTAATTGTATCCAAATTAATTCTAGTCTCTCAATCTAAACTAAATAACCCTAAATTTGGCCGAGAAAGTTTACAGATAGTTTCCATTATTTGATTAATACTATAACTCAAGTATTTAGAAATGTTCCTTATGATTCTTGACACGATGGTACACTGATTGGTATTGTTATTGGATCGCCAGTCATGAGATGTTACCTTGATTATTGAGATGGTATCGGATACTGTCCTTGTTGGTATTGGATAACATTGAATATTATAGATTAAACATTGGATAAATTGGCTAGTAACGTGTCATGATTCAATCCATCGTATCAGTCGGGGCGGAGAAAATACCAATTAAATATGTGATCAAGAACTATTGGCTAGTAGTGTAATCATTGGCTACTAACTAACCATGCAATTCACGTATGGTTGAGTTAGCTCCTTAATGTAATCATTGAATCTCCCAGGCCGATCACATATAGTTAGTATCTCAAACACATAGTGTATTGTAGATTCTATATTCAGTTCATTGATTACCTTGTTTTATTTCTGACATTATAGTTCTTTCCTTCATTCTTATATGCATTGATTTATATTCTGTTGCTAGTATTGCTTATTTCTTCATTGTTCTTGATTATCAGTTATATTCTCATCGTAGATAGCATCCTATATTTTACTGCTTTATAGTTTTTATCAATTAATTGGAACTGCTATTGGGTTGTACTTCGCTCTATTCCTGACTGAAAAATATTTTCCAGAGGATCCAGGAGATTGGTGTCCGACATACTACGGACCTCAGCCTATAGATGGTGCAGACGTGGACCCACTAGTTCAGGAGTGATTACCGGGAGGTTTATCCGGATGACTAGTTAGCATAGTTAGTTTTCTTTAGTATTTTAGTATCGGATTTATTTCCGGCATATATTTGAGACTTGGATATTATTTCTATTTGTTGTTGTTATATTTTAACTGCATAGTTATGTTAGACTTCTTTGATATCTTCTCGTGCCATAGATTCTGATTGAGTATTGTGTTGCATTAAGTATTTTGCCCTCCTTCTTGGAGTTAAGATATTATTGGCAGTTTATCTATTATTATGAGATGTTTAGATAGTATAGTCGACCTAGACAACGTTCGACCGCCGATGCTACGGCGTAGGCAGGATGTACCCACGTACTCATGCCCCTTCATAGGGTGCGAGTCGTGACACATTTTTAGTGGTGGCCCATGCAGGTCAGGCTTCGCAAGTTGTGCGATGCCATGGTAGTGCAATGGATTAGTTGTACTACTGCGAGCCCGCGATAGGATATAGGACATAGGACACTAGGATGAGAGAGGTACTCAATCACAACTAGGAATTTTAATCTAATTTAAAATTGCTACTTTTGATTCCTTCTGAATACTCTAAATATTGTCGTCCTTCCTTGATAATATCTTATCTCGTGTCGAATTGATCTATTTTGTTTTGATCTGTCTTCAGGATGTCGCCGAAGACCAGATCCCATCGATCGAGAGCAGTTTCTGCGAGGTCTGCCACCTCTTAATCTTCCACTCAGGCAGCAAGGATTGTACCTCCTACGACATTAGTTCACGTCTCAACTACCTTCGGGGGTTTTCCTTCACCTGTTCCGAGGACTACCCGATTTGCTTCGGAGGGACTTCCACTACCTCTATTTTCAGGAGATGTAGTACCGATGGTTGCACTGTTTAGAGAGATGATGGAGGTACAGAGGGCTCAAATAGAGGCCCAGCACAAGCAGTCAGATATGATGCGACAGAGTATGGAAAATATCTATCAGGTAGCTTTTGCAGCAGTTCAGAGAGGGGCTGCTCCACAGCCACAGGATGTTCAGCTCGAGCCAGGCAACATTCAAAATTTTAAGAAGCTAGAGCCTCGGGTTTTCAAGGGGACAGAGGGTATAGTCTATGCTGACGATTGGCTCGAGGATATCGAGCGTCTCATGAGGGTGTTCCGTCTTACGGAGGATCTAAAGATCGAGGCTGTAGGACTTTAACTATTCGACGTTGCCCGCACTTGGTTCAGGAATGAGCCATTTCTTACTGATGTAGGACAGTCTTGGGAGGTGTTCAAAGACCTCTTTAAGAAGAAGTTCTTTGCTCGGACGGACATATTGAACTTAGGAAGGCAGTTTGAGAGCCTTATACAGGGGAGCATGTCCGTAGAGGAGTACGCCGCAGAATTCGGGAGGCTGAGCCAATTTGCGGAGTACTTGGTGAGGGAGCCAGAAGTTTGGGCTATCCATTTTTGTGAGGGTCTGAATTAGAAAGTGAAGATACTCATTCCGTCTTTCTATGAGACATATTCTGAGATAATTTTGGAGGCACGCAAGGTCGAGAGGGAGTGGAACTTAAAGCCGAAGAGGGACCATAATATGTTTGGGGGTGCTAGCAGCAGTGCAGGATCGACGAAGAGGCCGTAGTTTCAGCAACAACAGTTTCCAGTATAGTTCGGAGCTTATCAGCAATAATATCAGATGCAGGAACCAATTATTGCTCTGGTACAAGCTCCAGTACAGCAGATACCATAGAAGCCTCAAAGACAGGTGCAATATGCTTCTTAATGCACTTATTGTAAGAAGATTGGGCACACTTGAGAGATGTGCCGAAAGAGACTTGGAGCATGCTTACATTGTGGATCAACGGAGCATATGGCTGGACCCTTCAACGTCTAGGCCAGGATGCATATCGAGGGCAGAGAGGTGGAGTTAGGCCACCTGTAGCACCGCAGATTGCTCATCACCCGCAGAGGGAGCTACCTCAGCAGGGCGGAGCATTTGTGATGACGGTCGAGGAGACTGATACTACATGTGATGGGTTAGCGAGTTCCGTTCTTTCTTTCTGTTCCTTCCATTTATTTTGATTGATTGCTTCTTTAGTACCTTTTTGGTTGCTTGTGTTATATAGTTAGTGTAGCTAATAGAATATCCTGACAGAGACAACAATAATAAGACCAACGGAGATCATGACCATACATATTGTTCTTTACATAGGACTGTTCTTTGTGTGATTTTAGATAAGACCTTCTTGGATCATGATTACTGGGGGTTTGACCTAGAAGGAGTACGATCACCCTTAAATTTTGAGGACAAAATTATTTTAAGAGGGGTAGACTTGTTACTACCATATTTTCTAGGAAAGGGTATTTTGGTCCTTTCATAATTAGTTAAATATTATGCATGTTGAATATTTATTTATTATATTATTTATATATTGTTAGCATGTTAGATTTTATTTTGAACTTGTTTTAGTAGACCTAACTAGTTTAGATTAGATCCATGGACCAACATTTAATTCTAGTTAGAATTGAGCCCAATAATAAGCCCATTCATTAGGAGGAGGATTAATTAAGTTAAACCCATTAGACTAGAACCTTCCCTCCTTAATTAATTTTTTTATGAGAGGCCCTAAGGGATATTTTATACTTACATAGTAGCTTAAGGGAGGGGGCAAGGGAGGCCTATATAAAAGGGTAAAAACTTTCTCTCTCTTTATTTTTTATTCCAAATTTAGATCTAGAATTCCCCTCAACTAAATTCCATCATTCCCATACCAAATTTCTTTCAAATTTCTTTCCAAATCACCATTGGAGGCTATTAGAGCAAGGATCTACAAGGAGGAGCAATGATCTACAAGTTGATTGCTTATTTCACCCAATTTGGAAATTTTATTAGAAATTTATCTCCCAATAGGTACAATTTAATTTTTCCCTTTAATTAGACTCTAAATCTATATTTTAATCATTATGAACTACCCTATATGATAAGGCTACCCATAAGAATTGAAATTGGGTTCATAGGTGGCCTATGGAGAAAGTTATGTGGTGTTTTGTGTCAATTTTGGGGGAATTCCGAGATTGACATATTTTGTGTTTGTCAATTGGTCAATTAGACTAAATTGACATGTGTTTGTTTGTGTATGGCTAGTGTCATGTCCAAAATTGATTACGTGTAGGCCGTATCCCGATAATTTAGCGATACGAATTGATTTGGAAGTTTTTCTTCGACGCGGGGGTTTGTGCATGTCATATTTTGACACAGACACGTAGATGTGTAATTGACTCTTTGTATTATTCATATATACTATTTTAGACTTGCTCGTGTCCTTCAGGGTACGTTTGATTGTGTGGTGGACTCGTATCGCAAGCGTATCATTGATCTAGTGTGACACATGTGCGATGGACTCCATATGTTTGTTTCCTTTTATTTTATTAGTTGTTTATAGCTATTATAGTATTATATAGATATGTATGTATGATGAGTGGTGGCTTATATATATATATATATATATATATATATATATATATATATATATACACACATATCTTAATATATAATAGAGATACCTATATATATATATATATATATATATATATATATATATATATATATATATATATATATATATATATATATATATATATATATATATATATATATGCGTGTGTGTGTGTGTGAGTTGTATATATATATATATATATATATATATATATATATATATATATATATATATATATATATATATGTTGGTGTTTTTATGTATACATATAAAGAGACGTTCATATGTATGTGTGTATGTTTATATATGTATACATTGATATGTATCTATATATAGTTATGTGTGTATATAGATAGGTATAGTATCTCTAAGTGTTTGTATATATGTATGTATATATTCTGATATGTATCTACATGTTTATGTGTGTGAGTGAGAGTTATATATATATATATATATATATATATATATATATATATATATATAGTGTATATAGTTATGTGTTTGTGTGCATAGAATGAGAGGTGAGTGAGTGAGTGAGTGAGTAAAAGCGTGTAGCGCAGCGAGCGCGTGCAGCAACAGCAGCACGAGCTGCAGCAGCAGCAGCAGCGTATGCAGCTGCAGCGAGCGCGTACAGTAGCAGCAGCAGCAACGTATGCAGCGCAGCGAGCTGCAGTGTGTGCAGCTGTGGCGAGCGCGTGCAGCAGCAGCAGCAACAGCTGTAGAGGCAGTGCAGTGCTGCAGTGAGCAGCATCCTCAGCATGTGCATCAGCGAGTAGTAGCAACATCACAACGATGCATTGGGCAGCAGTGTATTAGAGGAAGTAAGAGGTAAGGACAATTAGTTTTAGTAATTGTTAGCTAGTTAGTTTGTTAGTGGGTTAGTTAGTAGTTAATTACTTTGTTAAGTAGCTATACATAGATACAAGTTAGTATAACAGTTAGTTATATATACCCTGTTACCTAATAGTTAGATACATGTATATACTTGACTAGTAGCTATAGTATATATGTATGTATTTTACTAGTTAATCATATTACTATCTAGGTAGTTATAGATACATGTTAGTCTAATATATAGTTACATATATACATACTTGGTAGACTAATAACTATATGTGTATATGTATATAAGTTGATGGTAAGTTGTTGATAAGTTGGGATTGTAGTATTATATATAAGTATTAATATGTATTATATGTTAGGTGATTAGTAGTATTGTAATAGTTTAGTATGTTAGCATATAGTTTAGTGTATGGGTAGTTAGATATCCACTAGGATTTGAATTACCTTGAGATACCAAGGTAAATGTCAAGGTAGTGAAGGATACTCAAGGTATCGGGTTGATACTCAAGGTATTGGTTTTGAGTATCAAGATGGGTGTGTAGTGGTGCGATACCGTATTGGTTCAAAGCCAAGGTATCCACTTAGCATTAGTTTAGTTAAGAATATTGATGGCAATGGTGGAGCCTTTATGGTTTTTTGGTGGAGATTGGGTGGAAGGATGATGAAAGGTGGGGCTTTGGAAGAGATGAGATAATTTTTGGTAAAAGAGATGATATTGTGAGGGATAGATGACAAGGGGGGCTGCTCTTACACGTGGAGGAGAGGGGAGGGGTCGGCCAAAAAGGGGATATAGGTATTAGGTTAGGGTTTTGTGATAAGGGGTATATATATGGGCTTTTTGGATAGATTTAAACCTAGAATGAGGTGTTCCTAGGGCTTGTAGGGGTTGGCCACCAAGGGGGATGCTCTTGCACAAAATTATGAAGAGGGGGTGGGTTAGGATTTGGTTGGTTAGGATCTTGGGTGGTTAGGTAGTTAGTTAGTTTGTCAACTAGGATGTCACCTATGGCCCTTTCTATAATTAGAACTCTATAAATAGAACCAAATTAATCTCTCTCTCTCTCTCTCTCTCTCTCTCTCTCTATATATATATATATATATATATATATATATATATATATATATATATATATATATATACATGGTGGTATTTGTGTGCACTATATGACTACATGCGTTTGGGTCAAGTTCTAGTCAAAAGGATACAGTTTTATGGTAACCGTGGTTCTAAATGTTTGACAATATTTTTGGAGCATGGGGGGAGGTCAAACAAATGTAACATCCATGTCCCAAATATATTAGGCACAATCAAGATTAGTAATATAAATTTTGTTAGGAGGAAAAATGTTGTGCATTGCTTAAAATATCCAAGCCATGAAAAAGGGTCATATATATAAAAGAAGGATTTAGAAATTAATACTTTAATCTATTAAATTAAATTAAAAAATACCCAATTTACTCTATTCAAAAATGAGGGGGCTTGCAATCTACCTACCTTAAAAGAATTGCATCCTCGCAATTAAGAAAAATGAAACGTAACATGTCAGGAAATGTTTGCTCCAGAATAGATGATACGGTTATATGAAATATTTGTTGAAGCACGACACAAAGGATAAGGGACCATGAACAAGGAAAAAATTAAGAGGAAGGGTGAGGGTTTTGTTCAAGTAGAACACGTAGGAAAGCAATAAAAATATTTTTTCTGGGAATGAGAGATGAGTAACTCAAGAGTAAAGGAGTCTGATTAGAACGAGGATCAACTACAACTTCTGAAAACTTGGGTATCTCTTATATATTACTACTATAGACTAACAAGTTCATGCTAACATAATACTAGGTATAGACTAGGGAATGGAACTAACATGCACATGTTAAAGTATTACTATAAATATCCGTTACTATAGCTAGCTATGATAAAACTAAATCTTATCCATATTTGCTACTCCTCCAGTCCGTGCCTCCTCCATTGTTATCAAAATAGCCTGCCATATCCCTGAGCTAGTGTCCTCTGCTGCTAATGTTCCTACTGGAAGAGCGTTGCTTATGGTGCCAAGGGTGGCCTCTGCGGATATCCTTCTGGTGCTGGCGGCCTCGGTGCTGGAATAACTGGCCCCGGTGGCTGCTGAAATGGCCTCGGTGCTGATAAAGCTAGTCGGTGAACCATCGGTGCTCATCGGTGAACCATCGGTACTCCTCCTCGATGCTCCGTGCAATCTCTGGCTAAATGCTGGTCTGAACAGCAAAGCAAACACAATCCCAAACTGCGTCAACATTCCTTGACAAGATGGACTACCTTGCCACAATAATGACAAGTAGGGAGTCCTGGTGCTGGTGCTGGTAGGGATGGTTGATGAATCATCAGTGCACCTCTTCGCTGTTCCATACAGTCTCGTGCCGAGTGCTGTCCTGATCCGCAAATCAAGCATAGTCCCAACTTGCGTCTGCACTCGCTCGCGTGATGGCCTTGCTTGCCACAATATTGACATATAGGCAATATCGGTAGGGTTGCTCTTAGTGGCTGGTACATGTGAGGTCTCTTTGCAGCTCCTTCCTGTTGTGCTCGATCTGGTGCTAGTGCATGCGGTTTCTTCTGGCTGGACTCTCTCCCGTTGACGCATTCCATGCGTCGAGCTGCTACAAGGACGTCCGTATAAGAAGTAGGTACAACTGCGCCAATAAATCTTTGTAACTCAAAGCTCATTCCGTCAAAGAATTTCTCTGCCTTCTCTTCTTTTCTCGGGATCAGTGTAGGGTTGAACAGTTGAATCAAGCATAATGCAAGTCAAGGAATTTATTCGAGTCCAATATAAAGGTCAAGAACGTATCAACATGTAGATGAGATCCTATAAATTTATTCTTATTCTAATCGCAGGCTTGCTCGGTCCCTTAGTTGAAACCAAAGCAATATATTCATAGACCTGCATGGGCCACAACAAAAACTATGTCACGTCCCAGTCCTAAAATACCAAAGGACTAGCTCTGTGACAATAGCCAACAACACAACTCTAATAGGCAAACCCAATTTAATGGACCCGTTAGAGTGCACTTAAGCTGTAATACATATAAAATAGTCTATAAATATCTGTCACAGTTTATATATCTAATCTCATCCACAATAATTAATGAAATCACAAAGAGACAAGTTTAGTCATAATAATATAAAATGATCTGTCCAACCAAAGCAATATAAATAATATTACGGGGAACAACCCGTCATCAAAATATAAAGAAAAATAACTCCAAGTACAATATCTAGAAGTCACTAAAAAATCAAATATCTAAGAATACTAAGCATAATAAATGAATGGTGAGAATACTGTGTGCTCAAGAGAAGTCCTCCAGAACAACCTCGTCATCTGCAATATGTACGTCTCCAATAGCAGCACCTGCCCCGTAAACTGTAACGTTCCGCTCCGCTCAACCCGGAGGGCCGATTCAAATGACACAAGTATAGCTATTCAGTCCGCCTTGCTCAGCAAGATGGCTCGTTCTATGCAAAAGGATTTATGCTGGGATCTTTGTTGGAGTAAGACTTAGGTTATCAGAGGCACGTCCGGAGTCTCGCTCGACCGAGGCGATACATCGCTAAGGTGGGTGGCCCCGGTGAACCTGTCTTTACTTAGCTGCACACTAAGAAAATGAATGTTACATGCTAGTTTACAAGCGATAACCTTGCATGCTAATAAAAGAGATGAACGCACATAGCTAAGGGGATAACCCCGCCTTATCATTTTATAGAACATGGAGATTTTACTTGCTATTTGCGTAGTCGGGATTGTTGAGTTAGAATGTAGTAATTTCCTTCATATATGCCATAAAGTAGTGTAAGTTCATACTGAGGCATTGCACCGCACGAAACATGACACGGGATAGAGAAAAATTAGGTTGCATGCATAGACGAGGAAGGCTATCAAGTAGTTGTTCCAAGTTAGGAGATGGAGGGAAAGGAAGGTACTCGGGATATGCTGATCACCGAGGCAGTCTCTAATCAGAGAGCTGAGTAAAGAAAAAAAGATCCGAGTGTAGTCCTCGGCTAAGATAGATCCAAGAGTTATCCTCGGCTAGGATTGGAATATGGGGGAGTAGTTGAATGGTCACGGACAACTGGTTGCGCACCAGGTAGAGAGAGTCCTCAACACGATTGCTGAGGCATCTGAATCATGTCGGCCCGGGAGGACAGTGCTAGTGTAGTCCTGGCGATACACTAGCTGATGACTAGCAGGCGAGAGCGAGACATCCAGCAAGGCTTGCTACCGACCTGGGTGGGCGTCGACTCGTTAGACGACTAGGAGGCCCAGCAAGGCTAGCAACCGAGCTGGAAAGACGGCCGTCCATCGCAGATTATGTCCAATATGGCTAGCAAAGCCAGTGACCTTCATATAGATAAGTCATGTTTGTATAGCGGCTATCCGCATTGAATAAAGGAGAAATAGGAAGGAGTGCATTTGCATGATATTATGCATAAGTAGAATGGATGCACGGTATCACACATAGTTCGAGTTAAATGGGTCTTGTGAGGCAGAGGTACGGCATAACACTTGGGTTTCTTAGTCGCTTCTTGTTATTCCGTAGTTTATTATTTATATTGCTGCATATGATAGGGAAGGCCGAATGGTATGAAATGGTAAGGTGAACTCAATTGTTCATTATTATGACACTCTTGAGCTGACACGGAGTCTTTATACTGCCATGTAACTGATCCTAAGGCAGAAGAATAGAAAGACAATGAAACCAGTCGATGCACATAACTAATAAATGTGCTTGTTTTGTGGCTTGGGCGAGAGGCCTCCCCACCAGTGCATTCAATGTAATGATACCCAACCAGTCTGCATACAGGGTGCATGGGGGAACTCGTAAGGATTCGGAGATCGCTAACGCAATGAGGCGCTGGACCGCACTTGGTGTCTTGGAGCGTGGCGCACGGAGCCGGAGCTCGCATATATGAGACATAATGTATGGAAACATCATCATCCGGATCGTTTGTATTGGTTCTGAGCCTAAGGGCATATTCGTTGTAAGAGAAAGAAAGAGCATGAGCGGCTTGAAATCTCGGCCTAGCGCCGCTTGTAATCTTTTTTTCATATCAATAAAGAGCTTGATTTGGATTCAATACTTGTGTTCATTTTATATTTCCGCTATGTCGACTCTGTGAACTAGTTATAAACGACCGTTTCGGTATTTGCCTTGCGTGGGCGCAACCCCAGTCTCGTGCGGCATCACGTCCCGATGGAAACGTACGTCCCACGGGAGCACTAGCGCGGTGATTCGCGCCTAGCGGGGACGGCCGATTACGACGGGAGATCGGAGCATGACATAAACTTCGGGATAGCTCTCCTCGTCTACACCTGGGGACATAATCCGGATCCAGGTCCTCAGGGGACATAGCAAGGTTGAGTAAACACTCAAGCCAAATGAAATACAAATAAGAGGATCACTAGTACTCAGACTGAGACCACTATAGGCTTTGTATCGGGGAGCCCATAGTAACAAGTAGTATCTCGTAGGGCCAGTAAATGTGCCAAGCTCTGGTACAGAGACTAAAGCACCTCCAGTAATATAGTATATATATAAACATAATCAGCCTGTAGAATGTGTCACGCCCCGATTTTCGTGGAATCGATAGTCGTCTCCCGGGCGTGACCGCCGTGCGGGCCTAGGTTGCGCACCGCACAAGACTAAGTATTAAATTTTGCATAGCGAGCACATATTCAGAGTACGCAGATAAATTGAAACACAGATTGAGGCATGGAAAAGTTCTCTTTTATTGATAGTATGAACATCTGTTACAAACTCCTTGAACTGAGTAATAAGGTTGCCTCTATGGCTTACAAAAGTGTTGACACAAAATGAGATAGCAGTCCTGTACATTACATCCCTTACTAAACTCAAAATATAAGACCTTGGGTTGGAACGACGGCATTTCCACGAAGCTGCATATTTGCTTGGGTTGCTTGCTTATATCTTTAAAATACTTCAAAAGGTGGCATGGGTCAAGGCGTGCCTACAGCTGGACTGGATTGGAGATTGACTTTTGCTCCTTGCTCGATTCTCCTTAGCACGGGGAACCTGTTTCAAAGAGGGCCAGTACATCGAAACGTACTGGTGAAGACAAGCTAACCCAACTATACCAATCAACACGTTGTTTAGATGAAGCATGCATAATTATTTATGGTCTTGCTATCTTGCCTTAGTTCATTTCACAACAAGCAATAGATATAGAATCAATAAAATAACCTGCCACCGCTCGGTGGCATTTACCTTCCCGTCTGAACCACCTGCACAATACTTACCATGCCTTCCCTGCCAAGAGGACACAAGTTAGTTGCAACAGATTTAAATATACGAGGGGATCACTGGCTTGATGCCATATTGGACGATATAGTCTATGGGCAAGGATGGTATACAACGAAGTAATTGAGGGGCTGCATAATCCTGCCCGGGACATGAGACTATCATGAAGTTCCGTCCGGATCGGATCGGTGCCAGTGCCCCCATCAACCATCTGCAGGAACCCAAAGGCCTTGTGCACAAGTTGTCCGTGATCGAATGGCGTTTGTTTTGAGTTTAACCATTTATGTAGCTGAGGCAATGAAATCAGGAGATAGGTAGCATTGTATGGTTTATTTTGCATAGTCTCCATGATCAATTATTGCATGGCAAGGATTATTCTATATGTAGCACATTTATAAAAGAAGTAGACATTCTAACTTGTATTTATGCATATGATGAATATTCCAAACGAACAAGCATGTAAGTAAGTAACCGTTCACAAGTTTTATTTGACAAGCATAATTTCCCAAGTCTATTCCCTTATTATCTTGAAGTCTTTTAGTTATTACTTGGTATCGTTTGATCGGGGTAAGCACGAATACAAGATTTAGATGTGAAGACTGGACGAAGGGCCAGCTAATCGGGATGGTAGCCACTCACTTAGTAGTTGGAAGGAAGAAGGAAATAGGTGCTTTAGGAGTCCGTTCGAGCGGCACCTACTGCTGGTTCACCTGCATTATCACGAACAGCTGATCAATACCTCTTCTAAACCTTTCCAATATCGGAATTGAAGTGCAGTTCAATGATCGAAAATAATAAAATCCATCAAAACCGTTCAAGAAATCTCAAGCAAATCCGAAAACCAATTCAAGGCACAAAAGCAATAAGCGACAGCGAAAACTAGGCAATAAAAGATGCAGCGGAGAGGTCCCTCCTGACTCTGCCGCTAAGTCGGTCCTAGGGGCACGGTCCACTGAATATGAGAATTAATTCCGAAGAAGCAAATCCATAAAAAGGATGGGCTCTTGTTTTAATCTATCCCGATCGAACGATACCGTCTTGTATTTCTTAGTCGCGCTCCCCGAATAGGGGGAATGGGGCACCACAGCATGTGTGTCTCTTCCCACCCAATGTAACCTCACGTCTTATGTCAACAACATCTTATATCCATAACAAGCAAGATCATGACCTCTATTTAATACAATGAGTCATAATGATATCTATTTAATATGCAAGTCTCATATCACGAATCATGTAAGCCTATACAAAATTACCATGAATAACTCAAAAAGATTATGTCACATAAAATTGTGTCAAGTGTCCTACAGTCTGGCGTACTTGGTAAAGCAAACACGTAAAAATAGGATCGTGGAATCAACTCTTTAAGTGACGTTACACGACTCCGCGCATGGTGTCGACATCCGAATATTGTTCGGATGCTAAGCAACGTCTGATGGTCCTAGGTTGAACAGGTACATCACAAGAGTATATATATATATATATATATATATATATATATATATATATATATATATATATATATATATATATATATATATGGAAAGAAATACAAGCATATAATATAACATAATTTACTGCAAGTTTGGCAAGGTACACTTGCCTGGGTCTGCAGTATGTAGTTGCAAAGTTGGTCCCACGTCCACTCCTCCGGAATCCAATTGACCTAAACAATAAATTTTCTACTTTAAGTATCTAATCAAGAATCTTGTAACTGCAACTAAATTGTCTAATTTATTATACACCATTAATACCCAAGTCCAACCTCATCCTAACATGTAAATTCTTGACACAACAACTTATACGTTTTACGAGGTATCGGTACCTAGTGTCATGGTTTACGACTTTCAAAATTTATGGTTAAGTCCCCAATCAAAGGACATGAACATAAATCATAATAAATCATGTAATCTTGATTTAAACCTGATTTATATTAATTTTTAACCATTAAATTCCAGAATTGACAAAATAATCATATTTCAAGATTAGGGCTACTTTAAGTTGACTAGTTTTGTCCGAAACTTGTTCGAAGCATTGCCAGTCCATGGGTATGGTTTATATTCATAAAAAAATATTTTATATCATATTTTATTATATTTTAATCTTAAAAATAATTATATTTTATTTCTTCCAAAATAACCCCTATTTATGGGCAAAACTATGCCACAAAATTATCCGAAACCTAGGCTAGTGACCATTATTTTTAGGGTTCAGAATTTTGATGAAAATAACATAACAATAATTCTAAAATACTTATTTTATAGTAATAAACCACAAATAAATTCAGTTTTAAGAATTAACAACAAGACCTCCAAGAACCGTGTCACAAAGTCTAAAACTAGCCCTATTGTTGTCCAATCTATCATCAATCTAACATAAAATTTCTCATAGATTTTTATGGTGGAAAAAGATGGAAATGGAGGATTATAGAATATTAAACTTACATAAATCTAAGAGAGTCATGCCATGGAGATTTGAGAAGAAAAGTTTGAATCCTTACCCGAAAGCTTTGAAGGTTTGGATGATGGTGCATCTTCTTATTCAAGAATGCACCTTCTTGCTTGTGCTTGCCTTGCTTATCCCTTCTTGATAGATTGATGATAATAGAAAAGGATTCTTGATGGGTTGATGGTGATGGCAATGGATTATTACTGGGTTTGATGGCAATGGTGGAGCCTTTATGGTTGTTTGGTGGAGATTGGGTGGAAGAATGATGAAATATGGAGCTTTGGAATAGAGGAGAGAGTTTTTGGTAAAGGAGATGATATTGTGAGAGATAGATGACAAGGGGGGCTACTCTTACACGTGAAGGAAAGGGGAGGGGTCGGCCAAAAAGGGGATATAGTTGTTATTGTCAAGGTTTTGTGATAAGGGGGTATATATATGGGCTTTTTGGATAGATTTAAACCTAGGAGTGGGTGTTCCTAGGGCTTGTAGGGGTCGGCCACCAAGGGGGCTGCTCTTGCACGAAATTATGAGGAGGGGGTGGGTTAGGATTTGGTTGGTTAGGATCTTGGGTGGTTAGGTAGTTAGTTTGGTAGTTTGCCAACTATGATGCCACATATGGCCCTTTCTATAATTAGAACTCTATAAATAGAACCAAATTAATATATATATATATATATATATATATATATATATATGGTGGTATTTGTGTGCACTATATGACTACATGCGTTTGGGTTGGGTTTGGGTCAAGTTCTAGTCAAAAGGAGGCAGTTTTATGGTAACCGTGGTTCTAGATATTTGACAATACTTTTGGAGCATGGGGGAGGTCAAACAAATATAACATCCATGTCCCAAATATATTATGCACAATCAAGATTAGTAATATAAATTTTGTTGGAAAAAAATTTGTGCATTGCTTAAAATATCTAAGCCATGGCAAATGGTCATATATATATATATATATATATATATATATATATATATATATATATATATATATATAAGAAGGATTTAAAAATTAATACTTTAATCCATTAAATTAAATAAATAAAATAAATTAAAAAAATACCCAATTTACTCTATTAAAAAATGAGGGGGCTTACACCAAATATTGGTGCCAATGCAGATAGAGGCGTGACCGGAGTCTGAGCGAGCAAGCGTCCTCCTTCTCTCGGCATTCTCTATTTTATGAGTAGTTTTGTCCCTTCTTCTCTACTCCTTCATACCAATAATTATAAAGTTCTCTTGTAACCTTGCTAAGTCCAATGATCGATAAAGCCACTAATGCTACAAGTTTAATACCACTGTTGCATCTTAATGAGATGCAAGTAGAGAACATTTTCATAACTATCAAGAGTATGCTATGCTATGCTGAAAATAATTATTAAAAAGAAAATACAGGTATGGACTGTTTAAGTCCCCATAAAGAAAAGTGAGAATGCAAATAAGTATAGAACTGCATTAATCCCCAAGCGAGAAAAGTATGGACTAAAAAGTCCCCTTGAGAATAATGTTGCCAGTTAATATTTTATTACTTTACCATGCAATGTGTTTATAACTTAGTCATTTATGCATTTCCTTGGTCATGGAAAACTTGTGCACAAGAAAATAAGTTTCCTCGATCTGGTCCCGGGGAACCGGGGACTGCTTCGACCAAGGGGGAGACATTCGAACGTGCTTATAGGCACGAGGTATTACGGGATTCTCAGTGGAGGAGGAGGTGCACTATATACCGTGGTAAAGGTCTGATATGGTAAAACAACACCAATGGCTCTAAGAGAGTTGCATGCTAATAATGTCTTATGCATGAACGGTAAGAACAATCCTGTAATTTATACAGGAACAACCATTGCCCGGGGTAAGAAATCCATATGTTGCATAGATTTATATGTTGCATTGCTGAACTGTTGCCTATTAAACTGCTTGTCTTAATTCAGAAGTATTGGTTTAGGTGAGTGGACTAGCTCTGCTCACCGGCACATGTTGAGTACTGACCCACGTCTTTGTGGGCAACCCTAGTGACCGAGGTACCGCAGGAGCTCAAGGGAGATAAAACTTTTTTTGCAGTTCTTTTCGAAGATTCTTCCGATTTTTAAAGTATTCCATGATTTCAAGTTGTTGCTTTCTAGTTTCAAGAATGTAATAAAGGGACATAATGTATGGGATAAGAACATTATTTTATGTCAGTCTATCAATCTTTTCTTTTATGCAAAAGCTATGTAAGTCGTTCAGGCATTTCAATTTCAGTGCTAAAAAAATTGTACTCCGTTGCAATGAATCAATAATATAATATTTTTTCCTATACAATGTGTGTGTTCAATATTCTGCTGCTGTGTTGTTTAAGTATTTATTAAAAAAATTTGACACATGTGCACATTTTTGCCTTGTAAAAGTGTAACCCCAGACTTGTACGACATCATACCCTAGCGAGGACAAATGGTTCTGCGGAACCAAATGCGAGGACAATTGGTTTGCGGAACCGGGACATGGCATTATGCCCTTTATTGTATTAAAATTTAAAATATCTTCAAAAGAAATAACTTCAAAATATTTCGAAAAGAAAGAGCTTCAAATGCTTTGTGGGTCTTCTAACGCCTTTAAACACTTGCATTATTCCCAAAACATGTGGATAAGGGATCGGTACATTGGGAAATGCAATGGTGAGCGGCACCAACCCTACTTACCCAAACCAGCACAGTATATATATATATGAAGCATAGAATTATTAAATTGTCAACTAGAGATTGTTAACAATTCATAATCGAAAATATAAAATATAAGCATAAAACATAACCATATTACTTGTATAGTGATACCTTATCCATAGTCGACTTGTCCATTCTAAAAAGCAAGGATTAGCATTTACTGCACCTATAAAAATAATTATTAGCAATACAATATGTCTAGATGATTGTCATTGGTGATTTTATTAACACAAGAGACTTTTACAAGGTACTACGATGCACCCTTTCAGAGCAGGTAGCTAGCCTAAAAAAAGGTCCCACAATACCTCGTGTCTATTAGCACGTTTGAATAATTTTCTCCTAGGTTGATACGGTCCCTGTAACGACCCATTCCGCTCAAGCGGATAGCCGATTCAAATGGCGCAAGTGCAACAATCCGACCTGCTTTGCTCAGCGAGAAGACTCGTTTGAGGCAAAGGATTCCAGACTTGGCCCTTCAAAAGTTCAGACTTATACTTTCAAAGGCTCGCTCGGAGTATCACTCGACCAAGGCGAATTATCGCTAAGGTGGGTGGCTACGATGAATCTGTCTTTGCTTAGCCAGCACACTTAAAATATGGATGATACATGCTAGTCTCTAGGTGAATTACCCCATATATGCTAATAAATAATACAATGCACCCAGCTAAGAGAATAATCCTATATTGTATTGCTGTGTTAGAACATGGAAATGAAACTTGACTTATAGTTGGACCCTCACATGCTACCTTAGTTTCGTGCAAGTAGACACCGCTATGCCTCGAGTAGATCATTATATACTCTTCATAGTGTACTTCTTCACTTGTTTACACCAGTAGTCCCATAGATTAAGTTGCTCGATATGTTCATGTACGGTTTCACTCCTCGCACTACCCCCTTAGTTCCGTGCTAACGTAAATGCTTATGTTTCATATAAATGCATGCTTGCATGCTTATATTGTAACTTGTACTCATTTGCCTTATTTCAATGCTTGTCACATAATTTTATGCCACGATCCTGTAACACTATCCATATCGTGCATGCATCTAGTTAGCCAGAAGACTATCAAATAGTCCTTTTGTCCAATATGAACCTGCAAGTATTCAGGATCGTTAGGTCGCCAAGGTAGTTCTCGAACCAGGGAATGCATCAAGTCAAGTTGAACTCTAAATAAGAATCATATCAAGTAAAGCAAGAATCATAGTTCGTGGAGCAATACTCGTTCAGAACAAGAATCAAGGATTATCATGTCATGTTGTGAATCTAGAAGACCCAAGACTTGCATGTCGCAGACAACTTGTTGAACAAGGAAGATTCTCGAATCTTGTTCCATGGACGGTCTTCGAGGAACCGGGGCTGATCCAATCCGGATGGAACTCGTACAGCCTTTTGTGTTCGAGCAGGATAGCGTCTCTGCTCACGCCGCGCCATCCTCATTCAAAAAGGCTGATAGTCTCGTGTACTGGACGAGATGGCTTATAATGCATCATGTTCTTTCGTTGCATACCGTCCTCGTCAAAGACTATAACTCATCATTTATGGCTATACCAGTGACTCATGTTCATATAGATAAGTTATCCTCGCTTAGCAAAAATTTGCGTGCGAGTTATTGCATCGCATCCAATAATCTGAAATACCTGAATGACATGAGTATTAGATATCTGTGCACACTTGTACATAATTGAATACTTAAACACCATCTGCAACATACCTGAGTATCCGTGTAACTCGTGCACCCGAAACAGAATCGCTCACGACACTCGTGTTTGTTTATGCAGTTTGACTTGGATTATATATATATATATATATATATATATATATATATATATATATATATATATATATATATATATATATATACATTCGTGCTTGGTTTAACTTGGTTGCCTTGGACAGGGAAGGAAGAATGGTAAGTCTCGCCGTGTTATTCATATATCACACAACGCACTGCCACACGAGTTAGGCTTTTTATTATGCCATGAAACTGATCCTAAGGCAAGACTAGAAAGATAACTTAATAGATGTTGCATGGAACCTATATAACATGTTTGGATTTGTCGAGCGGGAGAGAAGCCTCCCCACCAGTGCATTCATGTACTGATAACCCACCAGATTGCTTGCAGGGTGCGGAAGAACCTCGTTAGGTGCAGAAACCCCTTCGTATGTGCTAAGGCATAGAGTTCGCTCTGGAGCCTTTGAGCGTTGTATCCGGAGCTGAAGCACATATACAAGACATAATATTGAAACATCGCTTATGTATCATTCCATAAATGTATCCACTTAGCACGCTTTTATTATTTCGAGAGAGAGGGACTTGAGCGACTTGTAATCTTGGCCTAGCGCCGCTTGTAATACTTATGCAATATCAATAAAGTGCTTGTTTTACTTCTATACTTGTGTTATTCAATGCTTCCGCTATTGACGACTCTGTGAACTTGTTACCAATCACCTGTTTATTTCTTATTCTGCTGCATTCGGACTATCTATGTAACTTTATGACTTAGTCATCTTACCGCCTGTTCGAATAATGGCATTGCACGGGCACAAGTTGTGCTCGCGCGACATCATGTCCAGATGGGAAAGATCGTCCCACGGGAGTTCTGGCACGGTGATTCGCGCCTAGCAAGGGCGACCGATTCCTGCGGGAGATCGGGGCATGACATATTGGTACCAGAGCATTGGTTTTACGTCTTTGGACTTCTTATCAATTTTTTCAGTTTCGAAAGCTCGTTCATAGGTTATGTGCATACACACTCTCTCAATCTTATTGACCTGTTGAGATATTTCATACAATGAGTCTAAATAATTTTAAAAGTATATGTGATTGGTATGATTGCTTGTACTGGATAGTTATGCGAAGACCCTTGTTCTGACCTGTGTTAGACTTTGTAGGAATAGACTCGTGCTAGAATTTGCAAGTTATATGCGAACACGAGTACTTATACATGAATTCTAAGCTGGTTAGTGTACGAGATAGAATATCGTTCGGACGGTTAGCTATGCACACAGCCTTTCGGCTAAGTTGTGTTGAGTATCGCACGCCAAGACCCTTTTGGTACGAGCGAGATTAGAATATCGTTTAGATAAGGATAAGTCAGACTTAGAATGGCAACCGATAGAAACATTATCAGTTTTTCACTAAGCTCGGACGGTATTTCGTGTAAAAAACTGATAATGTTTTCACTAAGAAGAATATAGAGAATCGTGCTTGGATTTTGGGAAATAGCTCGGACGGTATTTCGTGTCGGCAGATACAAATCAAATATAATTTACTTGGATGACTATCAACATGAATATATAATGAGACTAAGATTTATCGAGACGATGCTTAGGTATCATGTTGGAATTCTAAGGAACGACTTGGTGAATATGCTAGCGAGTGATGCGAACGATTGACGATTTAATTGGGTGACTCGATTCTTGAGTGGTGTATAGATCATTTTGGAATTGTTCAAATGAATTCATAGGTCTCGTGCGATAGTCGGTTTGAATGATTGAGAATATCTTGAATAAGTGATAAGGCTTATATCGAATAGGGATTCAAGGTAATAAAATCGATATCTTAGTTAAGGAGACTTGGTGGATCGTACGTTCGATTTCAAATTGAATCAAAACGGATTAAACTTGAGTAGGATATTGATCGATAGAAGTTAACATGTGAATAGATATTGGTTTCAAATTAATATCCTTGGCATGGTATCGATATTGGAAGATAGCACAGATTGATACAAGTAAAGGAATATTGTGGTTCGATGAAAGAGGTAACCGATAATGAATTTGATCTGGAGTTTGGAAGAACAATCTTGAATCTAGTTTGAAAGATAACATTCGACAATCAGTCCCGACCGAGAACGATTATACTGCGGGAGCGCTGGCATAGTAATTTCACGTCCGGCGGAGATAATCAAACTCACGGGAACATGTTCGATGATTATTCAAACGAACTCGATGAATGGAATGTGTCAAAGGTGCATAGACTTTGGCTTGAGTATTGAACTTAGTTATTTGAGGAATGCCAGAAGTAAGACCACAGATTGATCAAACGGTAACATTGAAGTTGAATGATTTGGCTAGACGAATTATGATAACGGCATGAACGAACATGACTTGAAGGATTATATATATATCTTGGATGGAGAGAAGTGTAATGATAAGGTATCTCGATCGTTTCGATGATAACCATAACGTTCGACGTTCTTGACTTGTGCGAACGTAACTCTATGCTCGTACATTCATCACGCCCAGATTAGGACGATTATCCAGCGGAAGTATTGGCATGGTGATCTTACGTCCAGCGAGGATGATCGAACTTATGGGAGACCAGAGCGTGATAATTTGAAGGATAGTGGGTCGATACGATAAGACGAGTTTGAGAATACAAGTGAACTAGAAGTGTTTCCTGGATGAGTTAGTTTAGAACCTGGAGTAAGACACACTTGATGGTTTCATGAACGGATACATGAATCTTGTTGAATGACTTAGAGTTTATGATTGAGATCGGTGATTAAAAATTTAATCATGGCTAGGTGGTCTAGACTTAGAAATGGACAAATGGGTCCTATCAAACATGTTTGAGGAGATAGACTATACAAATTGCTAGGCTTGACATGCGATATAAATATATCATGGATTTGACTGAATAGACTCAGACCTTGTATAAACGAACGTGTTAATATGAGTAGGATGATCTGTACTCGATGTTTAGAAATTTGAGTGAATTGAGCTTGGGTAGAATATCCCGTAAAAAAGAACAATGGTTTAACCTTAGGAATTAGGACGAGCATCGTGCGACAAATTTGTACGATGAATCATGTACATAAACTGTACTTATAACCTAGTGAGCTGACCTAGTAATTAGGCAGATGACCATGTCCCGAATGAAAGAACTTGTGTGACCGACTTTAGAGTATTGCTTGAGCAAGCCATAGAACTGGGGCAGCAAGACTCAGAGTTAGACTTGGAACGGTAAACATGTGCTATGTTTGACACGAATAGAATAGACGATAGGAAATAGACGCTAGTCAATTGATCGGATAGATCGTACTTGATGA
Source organism: Iris macrosiphon (assembly GCA_036927795.1). NCBI lineage: Eukaryota > Viridiplantae > Streptophyta > Magnoliopsida > Asparagales > Iridaceae > Iris > Iris macrosiphon. The sequence goes on from JAYESA010000001.1 coordinate 91,183,360, forward strand.
CAGTGAAATATTTGGTTTGAGTGGGATTGGAAATAACTTAGATTTTATTGACCCTGTTAGAGGTATCATCGTAATTTGTAAGACAAGAATCCTTGAGATTTTCGCAAGTAGCTTGTCCAACTTCACTATCGCTAAGTTTGGTTGAATGCATATATTTGAGGGATGCCTTGAACGTGTGCACGATCCAAAAGACTCAATGATATATTGAACTCGAGTACAAAGACTTCGCTATCGCTAAGTTGGTTGACATGCATATATTCGAGGGATGCTTTGAATATGTGCACGATCTATACTCGCGATATGCTGATCTCGAATGCTAGTGCAAGTGAATATGTTAGATTCACATGGACGAGTATAACAATTTGGATAAGTTTGCCTCAGCCTTAGATCATCTTTTAAGATGGATCATACCGTACCCCGCGTTAAGCGATATATGTTCCTCGCTAAGGTGCAGTAGAGATCGAGTCAGAGCTTGAATTGTATGATAGAGTCATTCAATAAGACAGACCCAGCATGCACGTGACACGAAATAAAGAACGAGTAGAAAATTATGTTCGAACGGATCTAGTGGAACCGATTGCTATGCTTGAGATTGATTCGATAATTTACGATAGAACAGTTTGCGCTCAGGAAGTCTCCAGGATAAAACTTTTTTTGAGTGTCGTATAATGTAACGATCCGTTCCGCTCAAGCGGATAGCCGATTCAAAAGGCGCAAGTGCAATGATCCGACCCACTTTACTCAGCGAGAATACTCGTTTGAGGCAAAGGATTCTAGACTTGGCCCTTCAGGAGTTCAGACTTAGACTTTCAAAGGCTCGTTCTGAGTATTGCTCGACCGAGGTGAATCATCGCTAAGGTGGGTGGCTACGATGAACCTGTCTATGCTTAGCCAGCACACTTAAAATATGGATGATACATGCTAGTCGCTAGGTGAATCACCCCATACATGCTAATAAATAATACAACGCATCTAGCTAAAGAAATAATTCCATCTTGTATTGCTTGTGTTAGAACATGAAAATAAAACTTGGCTTATAGTTGGACCCTCGCATGCTACCTTTGCTTCGTGCAAGTAGACCCCGCTATACCTCAAGTAGATCATTATATACTCTTCATATTGCACTACTTCACTTGTTTACACTGCTCCTCCCATAAATTATATCACACGATATGCTCATGTACGGTTTTACTCCTCGCACTATCCCTTAGACCCGTGCTAACGTAAATGCTTATGTTTCATATAAATGCCTGCTTACATTGTAACTTGTACTCGTTTGCCTTTTTTAATGCTTGTCACATAATTTTATACCGCGATCCTGTAACACTATCTATATCGTGCATGCATCTAGTTAGCCAGAAGATTATCAAATAGTCATTCTGTGCAATATGAACCTACAAGTATTCGGGACCGTTAGGTCGCCAAGGCAGTTCCCGAACCAGGGAATGCATCAAGTCAAGTTGAACTCTAAAAGAGAATCATGCCAAGTAAAGCAAGAATCACAGCTTGTGGAGCAATACTCGTTCAGAACAAGAATCAAGAATTATCATGTCATATTGTGAATCTGGAAGACCCAAGACTTGCATATCGCGGACAACTTGTTGAACAAGGGAGATCCTCGGATCTCGTTCCATGGACGGCCTTCAGGGCATTGGGGCCAATCCGATCCGGATGGAACTCGTGCAGCCTTTCATGTTCGAGCAGGATGGCGTCTTCGCTCACGCCGCGCCATCCTCGCTCAAAAAGGTTGATAGTCTCGTGTACTTGACGGGATGGCTTGTAACGCACCGTATTCTTTTATTGCATACCATCCTCGTCAAATACTATAACTCGTCCTTAAGGGTTATGCCAGCGACTCATGTTCATATAGATAAGTCATTCTCGCTTAGTGGTAATCCGCGTGCGAGTCATTGCATCGCATCCAGTAATCTGAAACACCTGAACAATATGAGTATTAGACATCTATGGACACTTGTACATAATTGAACACTTGAACATCTTCTATAACACACCTGAATATCCGTGTAACTCGTGCACCCAAAATAGAACCTCACTCACGACACTCATGTTTGCTTATGCATTTTGATTTGGATTTTATATATATACATTCGTGCTTGGTTTAACTTGGTTGCCTTGGACAGGGAAGAAAGAATGGTAAGTTGGTAAGTCTCGCCATGTTACTCATATATCACACTAGGCATTGCCACAAGTGTTAGGCTTTTCATTATGCCATAAAACTGATCCTAAGGCAAGACTAGAAAGATAACTTAATAGTTGTTGCATGGAACCTATATAACGTGTTTGGATTTGTCGAGCAAGAGAGAACTTTCCCACCAGTGCATTCATATACTGATAACCCACCAGATTGTTTGCAGGGTACGGGAGAACCTTGTTCGGTGCAGAAACCCCTTCGTGCGTGCTAAGGCATGGAGTTCACTCTGGAGCTGAAGCACATATACAAGACATAATATTGTAACATCGCCTATGTATCATTCTACAAATGTAGCCACTTGGCACGCATTTATTGTTTCGAGAGAGAGAGGAACTTGAGCGACTTATAATCTCGGTCTAGCGCCGCTTGTAATACTTGTGCAATGTCAATAACGTGCTTGTTTTACTTCTATACTTGTGTTATTCAATGCTTCCGCTATTGACGACTCTATGAACTTGTTACCAATCGACTGTTCGTTTCTTATTCTGCTGTATTCGGACTATCTGTGCGACTCTGTGGCTTAGTTATCTTACCACCTATTCGGATAATGGCCTTGCACGGGCGTAGCTAGTGCTCGAGCGATATCACGTCCAGATGGGAAAGATAATCCCGCGGGAGCGCTGGCGCGGTGATTCACGCCTAGCAGGGATGACCGATTCCTGTGAGATATCGGGACGTCACATATTGGTATCAGAGCATTGGTTTTACGTCTTTGGACTTCTTATCGATTTTTTCAGTTTTGAAAGCTCGTTCATGGGTTATGTGTATACACTCTCTCTCGTTGATCCGTTAGGATATTTCATACAATGAGTCTAAATAATTTTAAAAGTGCATGTGATTGGTATGATTGCTTGTACAGGATAGTTATGAGAAAACCCTTATTTTGACCTGTGTTAGACTTTGTGGAAATAGACTCGTGCTAGAATTTGCAAGTTATGTGCGAACCTGAGTACCTATACGTGAATACCAAGCTGGTTAGTGTGCGAGGTAGAATATCGTTCAGACGGTTAGCTATGCACACAGCCTTTCGGCTAAGTTATGTTGAGTATCACACGCCAAGACCCTTTTGGTAAGAGCGAGATTGGGATATCGTTCAGATAAGGATAAGTCAGACTTAGAATGGCAACAGATAGAAATATTATCAGTTTTTTGCTAAAGCGAATATAGAGAATCGTGCTTGGATTTTGGGAAATAGCTTGGATGGTATTTCGTGTCGGCAGATACTAATCAAATATGATTTACTTGGATGACTATCAATAGGAATATATATATGAGACTAAGATTTATCGAGATGATGCTTAGTTATCGTATTGAAATTCTAAGGAACGACTTGGTGAATATGCTAGCGAGTGATGCGAACACGATTGAGAATTTAATTGGGTGACTCGATTCCTGTGGTGTATGGATCATTTTGAAAATATTCAAACGAATTCATAGGCGATAGTTGGTTTGAACGATTGAGAATGACTTGAACAAGTGATAAGACTTATATCGAATAGGGATTCAAGGCAATAAAATCGATATCTTAATTAAGGAGACTTGGTGGATCGTACATCGATTTCAAATTAAATCAAAATAGATTGAACTTGAGTAGGATATCGCTCGATAGAAGTTAGCATGTGAATGTATATTATGGTTTTGAATTAATAGATTTGGCATGGTATCGATATTGGAAGATAGCACAGATTCATACAAGTAAAGGAATATTGTGGTTCGATGAAAGAGGTAAGCGATAACGAATTTGATCTAGAGTTTGGAAGAACAATCTTGAATCTAGTTCGAAAGATAACCTTCGACAATCAGTCCCGGCCAAGAACGATTATCCTGCGGGAACGCTGGCGTGGTAATTTTACGTTCGGCAGGGATAATCGAACTCATGGGAATATGTTCGGTAATTATTCAAACAAACTCGATGAATGAAACGTGTCAAAGGTGCATAGACTTTGGCTTGTGTATTGAACTTAGTTATTTGAGGAATTCCAGAAGTAAGACCACGGATTGATCAAACGGTAACATTGAAGTTGGATGATTTGGCTAGACGAATTATGATCACGGCATGAACAGACATGAATTGAAGGATTATATATATATATATATATCTTGGATGGAGCGAAGTGTAATGATAAGGTGTCTCGATCATTACGATGATAACAATAACGTTCGACATTCTTGACTTGTGCGAGTGTAACTCCATGCTCGTACATTCGTCATGTCCAGATTAGGACGATTATCCAGCGGGAGCGTTGGCGTGGTGATCTCACGTCCAGCGAGGATGATCGAACTTGTGGGAGACCAGAGCGTGCCAATTGAAGGATCGTCTTGACTAGTGGTTCAACACGATAAGACGAGTTTGAGAATACAAGTGAATCAGAAGTGTTTCCCAGATGAGTTAGTCTAGAACCTGGAGTAAGACACATGTTCATATAGATAAGTCATCATCGCTTAGCGTCAATCCGCGTGCGAGTCATTGCATCACATCCAGTAATCTGAAACAACTGAACTATATGAGTTTTAGACATCTGTGCACACTTGTACATAATTGAATACTTGAATATCTTCTGTAACACACATGCGTATCCGTGTAACTCGTGCACCCGAAACAGAACCTCGCTCACGACACTCATGTTTGCTTATGCAATTTGACTTAAATTATATATATATATATATATACATCCGTGCTTGGTTTAACTTGGTTGCCTTGGACATGGAAGGAAGAATGGTAAGTTGGCAAGTCTCCCTATGTTATTCATATATCACACGGTGCACTGCCACACGAGTTAGACTTTTTATTATACCATGAAACTGATTCTAAGGCAAGACTAGAAAGATAAGTTAATAGATGTTACATGGAACCTATATAACGTGTTTGGATTTGTCGAGCAAGCGAGAAGCCTCGCCACCAGTGCATTCATGTACTGATAACCCACCAGATTGCTTGCAGGGTGCGGGAGAATCTCGTTCAGTGCAGAAAATCCTTCGTGCGTGCTAAGGCATGGAGTTTGCTCTGGAGCCTTAGAGCGTTGCGTCCGGAACTGAAGCATATATACAAGACATAATATTATAACATCGCCTATGTATCATTCCATAAATGTAGCAACTTGGCATGCTTTATTGTTTCGAGAGAGAGGGACTTAAGCGACTTGTAATCTCGGCCTAGCGTCGCTTGTAATACTTGTGCAATATCAATAAAGTACTTGTTTTACTTCTATACTTGTGTTATTCAATATTTTCGCTATTGACGACTCTGTGAACTTGTTACTAATCGCCTGTTTATTTCTTATTCTGCTACATTCGGACTATATGTGCGACTCTGTGGCTTAGTCATCTTACCGCATGTTCGGTTAATGGTATTGCACGGGCGCAGCTTGTGCTCGTTCGGCATCACGTCCAGATGGGAAAGATCATTTCGCATGAGCACTGGTGCGATGATTCGCGCCTAGCGGGGATGACCTATTCCTGCGGGAGATCGAAGTGTGACAGTCCTGGTGCACCGGTTACTGTTTGAGAAAAATACCAAATCTTGTGCACAAGTTGTCCATGACCATGCAAATATTTATGCAACTTAGCTATAAACACATTATGCATAGTAAAAGAAACTAAAAGCAAATCCAAATATAAATCTCTAATTATACATCTCATTACTCGAGTATATGCTCGCAATATGAATTATCATTCAGGGTTATTACTATTGACGACCAATTGGTCTCAAACTATATCCATACCGCTTTTCTTGTGAAAGCTCATACTAAATTATTCTCGTGCATAGATACACTCACAACTTACAATTCTAGTATATCAATCATTAGTAATAACAATCTACATGTGGCTTCTTTTATTTTTTATCTTTTACTAAGGCGCATCGATCAAAGGACGTTGTAAGGAAACGAAGAGAATTCTTTTATTAAGGCATGAAGGTAAAAAAAAGGGGAGGAGGGGGGCAAAACCGCCAGCCAATTAGAGAATTGTCAAGAGAAGGAGAACTACTTTGCAATGTCAAGAGAAAGAGAATTACTTTGCAATGATCAAGCTTCTGTTATGCGTCCTTCCGTAATGACACCAACATCAGATCAATACACTTCTATCTTTTCTCTCAGAATTTCAACATGAATACATAAATCGATGAAATGAACAATGAAATCATTCATCTAAAACAACACCGAACACATTCATCAAAATCAAGTAATAAAACGTCAACAAAAGCAACAATAAAAAGGTATAGAAAGAGTCCCTTATGTATGGCAGATTGAAGGCTATTTGAAGGAGGCAACCGTTTTTATTTATCTTAAAGAGTGAGACAAATGTAATGTTTGTAGAGCAGTTCCACAGAAAACTCAACTCTCCTTCGTAAAGAAGAGATCTTGAAAATAAATCGGAAAACTCCAGTAAGCTTCTGAAGAAAAGATCCATTTCTCTATAGGTCTGCAGCCTATACCAAATGTGATTTTTACACTAAACTTAGAATTGCTTTAATAGCCAAAATTTAAAGGTTTAGCGTGGGGAGTAGCAGTCCCACCTTCACCCATCAGTTCTCAATGTCACGGCCTTCAAAATTTGGGCTTGGCTTGATGAATTCCAACATTAGGCAAGCAAAACTTGAATATGCAAAAGCCCAATTCAACTTGATTGCTGCCCTTAGCAGCACACTTCACAGTTTTACCAGCACATGAGAAAAGACTTCCCAATAACAGTGCAGATATACTCATATACATTCTTAAGAGTGAAAACAGTAAGAGGTATCATTCAAACACTTCAAATCAAAATTTTCATATTTCGCTTTCTAAACAATACTGTACAAAGAAAAGAAAAAAGCTTGTTTACAATGTTAAGTAATTTCAAAGAAAATTTTAAGTTCAGCAGATAGTATCAGATGATTCAAACACCATTCCTATACCAAGATTCATATAACAAAGGTGATAATTCTTTTAAACATCTGATTTTATTTTTAGCATTTAATCATGGTTGTCCATGAAAGTAGACGTATGTTCTTAAACATCACAATGTAGTACCATATGCCGAAATCAATCTCCAGTAGACCTAGTGAGATGTAATTCTGCACATACAAGGCCCTGAAAATAACCAAAACAAGATATCACTTGTTCAAATCCAAGAACATGAGGGGAGAGAGAACAAATCCACCAATTCTGTCCAGAATCCTTTCCAACAAAACTATCATGCTGACCTGTTGCTTGGTTGTCATGTGCCTTCTGAAGCAGCATCAAGGCATCATTAATATCAATCATAAGCTTAACCTACTAACTTTAGAATTAACTTCTCTACATCCAAATATGATACTGAAACACAGGTTTTAGAAAAATAAACATCATCAAGCAATGAGCATATGTGCCACTCACTATAGTGATCATGTGTGTTGAAGTATTGAAGGAAACAACAGAAGCAGCCGTACTTATAACAGATTTGGGCAGAACCTGAAATCCAGAGAATGATCGGAATTTGGGTTCCTGCAATGTTAGCTGTCAGGAAGAACTGGAATTCCTCTCATGCATGACTTGAATTATGGCCAGGTTGGCCATGCCAGGAATTGGCTGATATATGTAATTTCTTTTGTTAAGCTTTTTACTATCAATCCGTAATAATATTTTCTCATGCTCCTAATATAGAAACACCCTTAACCCTAGATTCAAATTCATATATGGAATCAGAGCTAACACTGTATGAATTTGAAATTTTTTTCCCATCTTCATTCTCCTAAATCTACATCCTCTTATCTTTTCTTTGTTCTTCCACACAAAAAAAAACCTAAATAATTTTAATTTGGGGCCTATGCTCTAATATATAAAATAGATAGGGCAAATCAGATTGCAATTCAAACCTAGATCTTCACCCAGGTCTGATTGAACCCTAAAAGTCTCTTCAACATGAACAAAATTTGGATGATTAGCCGACCAAGATACTACTACATCAAGAGTTAGCAGATCAGATTATCCCACCAAACCGTACGAGGAGGGGATGAACTTGGTGGCAGAACACCACTCAAAATCACTACCGTCAAACTTAACGAAAACAGCTATCAAGAGTGGGACAGGTTAGCACTACTCTTAATTGGTGATCAAGGAAAGTTCTCAATGTTGATCCTTGATGTAAGCCAGTGGTAATAAGAAATGTGTTACTATCTCCTCCAATAGCTTGTACGGTCGTTGTAAATCTATCATACATATCCTTAATAATCTCAATATAACTACGAGAAGTTTGTTCTTTCTTCAAAGCCCACAACATTCTCTCCCTAGGAACTCGATCATAAGTTTTGTTAATCTTCTTAGTAAATAAAGAGCTTTCATAGTAGATCTTTCCAACATAAAACCAAATTGATTCTCTAAAATACTAGTCTTTTTTTCTTAATCTTTACTCAATTACTCTCTCCCATAGTTTCTTCGATAGTTGTTACAAATTTGTATATTTCCCTTATTCTTATACATAAAAATTGATCTTGTTCTATTAGACAACCCAAATTTTCTTAATGTTAAGTGGTTGGATCAAACCAGAATGTACTAGTTAACTAGGTTTATATTTGGTAAGGTATGATTAGATTAAGATCCAATCATATATCATGATAAATAACTAATTAGGCCGTGTGCATGTGGGTCCAACAAAATTAAATGTACATTTTGGATACTTTTGTAGAGAAAACGGTTCTAATATGCCATTCGACAGACTCGTGTCTCATGTGCCCATTCACAGTGCTCTCAGTCTCATGTGGTCTCAAGTATCAGATTAATTAGAAAATGGCATGTGTCCAACATATCAATAATATTTCTGATGACATAATAGGAACACAATTCCTCACTTATGAATGTAGCAAGTTTTTTTTTACAAAGTCTTAGTGTTATATAAAACACAAATCCATTAAGCTTCACCGTGGAACTTTCATGTTCCAAAAATACCCTTTTCTAATCTTATATATATCAAAATATACTTAAATTAATTAGAGCTAAACATGTAAATTATACACCCTATAACATAATGACTAACAACTAATAATTACACACTTCCAACTCCAATAAATATTCATCATTTCAAAAATAAATTTACTTCAAAATATTTTATATTATTTCAAAATAGATTCGTCATGCAAGTATATATTCTAAAAGGAAGGAGAAAAAACACAGACTTCTAGTTAGTTATAGGCCCAACATTTCTTTAAAAATAAAAAAGAACACCCTAGAGCGAGAAGGCTCCTGACTTATAAAACTAGGTAAATTCACTCCATGATGTACGCAACCTTACATAAAGAGGCCAATTCTTACCGACTTTTCTCTCTAATGAAAAGAAAGCGCCAAGTTGTCCATTGAATTACCCATCCAAAGAACTTTCTCGTCCACTGAACCCAACCTAATGATATTCTCCTGAAGTTAAATGTTTAATGGAGATTGAAGTTTTTGGCGATAGATAAAATCATATATACCCCTTTTTTCTTTGAAATTTCCTGGTTTTGCCATAATACATACAATGCATCATCTAATGATAAATATATATATATATATATATATATATATATATATATATATATATATATATATATATATATATATATATATATATACATACATGGTGAAAACACAATTGAAGAGTACTTCTGATGGGGACCCTACTTTGCACTTTGCAGAACTGGGAGCATTTTCATCTAATCATTTAGAGGAAACCAGCATTTTTTTTCAAAAACCCACATCACTCATTCATTAACAAGAGTTATTGGCAAAGAAGTTTAGGCAAAGAAGTTGTTCTTTGAACAACTCTTTCTGCTCAAAGAATTCTTACTTGCCTACTGCAATCAAACTTTTTTTCCCTTCTTCTAAAATGCATGTTCTTAAGATGAGAAATCAGAATATTTCCGAACTCAGTTATTTTGTTATTTTTGTTTCTTTAGTGTTGTGATAAGGCATATCATTTCCTTAATACCTTAATTTTTTTGGCAAAAAAGAAATCATCTTTATGTTCCAAAACATTTAACAAAGAAAAACATTACTTCCTATGTACTATGATATGGATTGGTGTATCAGGCAATTAATAAATGTCTGTACAACAATGGTAGGTGAAATGAGAGGGCTTAGATGGATGAGTTGCAAAATTTGAAAGATACAAGAAGAATGAGCCTATTTGTTGAAGTTGGAGGTGGCACCAACTGAAAAATAAGACAATCATCCCCATGTTGTTTGGTCATGTGCGACATAAACAAATAGATTCACCTGGTAGGAGGAATGATGAGATTTTAGTCAAAGGATCCGTAAGAACCAGGGTAAGCATAAATGAACTTGCATTGACGCTTTAACAAAGGATATGATTTTTGTCAATGTAAGAGGACATGGACCTTGACAAAGCTTAATGAAAGAAAATGATTCAAATAGTCGACACCGAAAGATTGGGATAAAGGTTTTCTTTGATGTTGCCTATTTATACTATGAAAATAAATCATGCATAGGTAGCATACAAGTGAAATAGTCTACATTTCTCAAAAATTGTCAAGGTTTTGGTTCCTATGACCTGCAAATGTTTCTCAAGCTAGATGACTATATCCAGCCACAAACTCAGCAGTACATACAAATAGCTCACTTATACCAGAATATGACGTGAAAAGGTGATAATAACACCAAATCAACTACTACTATTATGAAAGTCCCATTTCATATAAGATGGGTCTGAATGATCTCCCAAATATTGTTAAGACTCTTGAATATTAACTTTTGGATAATACAACTGATTATTAACTCAAAAAAAATATATGCCATGTTTTTTACTATCTTATTAATCAGAAATACACCTGATTATAACCTCAAAAAATATAGGCCTATATTTTTGTAGAATATTTTGGAGATCTATTTTTGTTGATAATCTCTTGGCTATATATATATATATATATATATATATATATATAGCCTTACAATCCTCCATCTTACATAATTTTTTTTTAATACATTCTAATATACCAACACTTCTCAAGATGGGCGAAAGATATTCACTAAGCTCATCTTGTCGCATCCTCTAATCATATCTACAGAGCTAAGTCCCTTGGTCAGACTGTCTGCTACCTGATCCTTGGTTGGAACGTGGCCTAACTCTATTAGTCCACTGTCCAACTTCTACTTGATGAAGAACCTATCGATCTCGATGTATTTGGTCATGCCATGCTGCACTGAATTGTTAGCGATACTGATGGTTGACTGGTTGTCACACCACAGCTTCATCTTGGCTCCTTGATCCAACTTTAGCTCCACCGGCATACTCTTCAGCCATAGCAGCTCTGCAACTCCCAAGGCCATAGCTCTGTTCTCCGCTTCAGTTGCTGATCTGGCCACCACTGACTGCTTCTTACTCCTCCAAGAGACCAAGTTGCCTCCTACAAATATTCAATAGTCCGAGGTAGACCTCCTGTCATCAGCACAGCTAGACCAGTCAGAGTCACAGTAGCCCTCGATGCTTACGTGATCATTCTTTATAAATATCATCCCCTTTCCGGGGGCACCCTTCAAGTACCTCAGAATCTGGTACACTACGTCCATATGACCCTTCCTTGGGTCATGTATGTAGCGGCGCACCACACTTACTGCAAAGCAAATATCAGGACGTGTGTGGCTCAAATAGATCAGTTTGTCCACCAGTATCTGTCCCGGTCAACTGGTTCTCTAGCATTAGCATCCAACTTTAACCTCAGATTGATCAACGTCGCTGCAGGTTTGCATCCTAACATCTATGTCTTTGTGGGAAGGTCCAGCGCATACTTCTTTTGAGAAAGAACAATCCCCTCTGCTTTTCGAGCAATCTCAATCCCAAGGAAATGAAGTACCGAAGAAGGCCAAGGTCCTTCACCTCGAACTCATTGCCAAGCTTCCCCTTGAGTCGGGCAATCCGCTGCTCATCATCTCCTGTGATAATCATATCGTCCATATACACCACAAGCATGGTGATGTGGCCTCTACTCCGACGGAAAAACACAGTGTGATCAGCGTTGATCTGCCGATATTCTATCCCTATCATCGTCCTCCTGAATCTGTCAAACCACGCTCGAGGAGACTGCTTCGGTCCATAGAGGAACTTCTTTAACCTGCAGACCTTGCCCACTGTCTTATCAGTGCAGAATCCTGGTGGTATCTCTATGTACACCTCCTCTACTAGATCTCCATGAATAAACACATCATTTACATTCAGTTGGTGTTGCTTCCATCTACCATTCGCTGTTAAAAAAATCAGGGTCCTGACAGTGCTCATCTTCGTCACTGGTGCAAAAGTCTCGTCGTAGTCAATGTCGTACGTCTGACTATATTCTTTTGCCAACAGTCGAGCCTTGTAGCTCTCAACCTGTCCATCTGGGTTCTGCTTCACAGTAAAGACCCACTTGCATCCGACTGCCCTCTTTCCCTGTAAACTCCCTCACCCAAAATAGGTATTTTGTGTGTATTTTATATTATTATATTTTTTATATATTATTTTAAATATTAAATTTCTTTAGAGTATTCTCTTAGTTAATTAGAAAATAAATTTCTTGATATATTTACTTATATAAATATTTATTAGAATCATTTTTAGGCTATTTTAAATTTTTGGAGATTTTTCTAGAATTTTTTAGGTAATTAAAATATAGGGAACATAAATTTCTAGGACTTCTATAATTTACTATGAGACCATACTTGCATATTGTTCCTACCAAATATTTATTTTAGGTTAAAATATTTAATTATATTTTCTATAATTTATTTAGAATTTTAAGAAATTTATTTAGATTTTTGAAATTATTTAGGATTTATTTGGATATATATAGTCTTAATATTAGATAGATGCTAATTTAGTGTTAATAGATATTAATAAGATTTTATAAATTATTTGTATTATCTTTAATTATATTTAAGATTATAAATTATTGAGATAAATTTAAACTCTATTTTAAATTAATTCAAATCCTGAACCTACTAGGAAAGCAACTTCATTCATATCCTATCCTTATTTAAATTCATCATAATCCTATCCAAATTAACTAATCCTAGTCGTATTTAATTAAGTAGTGTCCAACATTATAAATACCTCATCCTTCATATTTTTCTTCCCCAAATTCCTCTCTTTTTCGTCCAAAAATAGTCAAAATTCGTCATAAATTCAGCCTCATTTTCTATTAGTTATGGCGACTTAAAAAGACGATATCTCCTAGCTCCGGACTCCAAAAGTGCTCCAGTTTTTTTTGTTAGAACTATATCAAGGTTAGTTTTCTGATTATATAATTTATTTTAATAATTTCAGAACCTATTTTCCAAAAAATTCTAAAAGTGCCAACTGTTCGAAATCAGACGCGTTTTGGTATTTTCGAGATTTTGGGAGATCTCAAACTCAGAATTATGAACCGTTTAAAGTTTCGGAAAGCTGACATGATGAAATTCCAGAAAAGTATTTTTCTAGAATTTAAAATATAAGTTTATTCTACTGTAAAATTTGTGCAACGTAGACGTAAATAGGAAATCACTAAAAACTATCATCTGTGCGCCCTTGTGGCCATAACTCTTTACCGACTTGTGATTTTATGAAATTGTCGATTCTAATGTTCATGTAGCATTGAAATATATAGGATTCCACACACAAATCCAGGATTTGAGTCTGTTGACTTTTTGGTCAACGGATTGCCTCGATTTGCGTGTCACGGATCACAAATCCTTAAAGTTGACTTTTTTTGGACCAAAATTAGGGTTTAACAATAAAATCAGATTATAATAAGATTAAAATACTATTTTAGGTTATTTTATTTAGAGTTAAAATAGATTAAAATAGTAAAAACTATTCACCCATTTTTATAACCTAACTTGTTTAATTTATGTGACGGGTAGATCGGACGACGCCTTGAGTTGGGATTTCATCCTTTTCAGACCAGGCAAGATACCTTGCCAAATTGCTTACAGTATTTTGCATGCTTAGTATATTTCCGTATATTTATTGTATTTCTATTTATTGCATGTGTAGTTCCTTTCAGTCATTACTACATATTATATATGTTGACACACACTTAACACTTAGTATCATAGAGGGCAATCATTAGGCGTATGAGCTTTTAACCACTCTGGTAAACCATAGTAACTAACACGCACTATGGTGGTCGTGTCCGATGGTCGCTACCCCCGAGGTATGTCGATTGATGGAGTCCGAGGGTCGCTACCCCAGAGGTATGTCGGCTGATGATGTCCACTGACGAGCGTATGAGTTGTGAGGATTAGATCGAGTAGCCTACCCTTGCCCATACGTCGAAAAGTTGTCCTCATTTGCATTCATATAGATTGTCTTGTACAGCATACTTATTTATTTTCAAATTATATGCATGTTTACTGTATTCAAATTGGCTCACTTTTCTGTATCTTATTACGTCCCTCTGAGGACCTGGTCCTCTGCCAGGTGTATATGTTCTTGAGTATTTGCAGGAGCGCAGATCTGGATGGTTATATAAGTTTCGAGGATGTCTTCTCTTCGAGCCCGTGGTTGTTAGCTGGTATTCTTACATTGTGTTTATTGTGTTATAATTTTCCATTTGAGTTGGTAGTAGATTTGTTTCCATCCAACTATCATCCTTAGATACTTACTTTGAGATCTAGTTTCATAGACACTGGTTATTCATTTATATTGATTTTCGTGGATGAGATTTAGATTGTACCCCGTGACTTGTGATACATTTTATACCACTTGTGGATTGATATTCATATTACAGCGTACGTATGGGATATGGTTTCCATATATTGGAGTTGTCATATCCATGCGGCTGGCATGCTTACGTGTTCCTAGTCCTACGTATTTTGGGACTGGGGCATGACATCCCCTCTGACAGTTTTTCCAGTTCCCAAGTGTGGTTCTTCTTAAGAGCCCCTAACTCCTCGTGCATCGCCGCTTTCCACTTTTGATCGTTCTTGGCAACCTATCAATTGTTAGGTACAGTAATATTATCCAAAGACGTAATGAATGCTCCATGAGAAGAAGGGATGTTATCATATAAAACAAACTGAGCAAGGTCCCAACCATATCTATCAGGAGGATTTCCCACATTGCTGCGAGTGGTCCTCAGTACTGATATTGGTGTGGGAGGGGTAGGAAGAATGATATCACCTGAAGAAAAATCTGGTGGTGGTGGTGGTGGTGTAGGTGTCTCAGGAGTCGAGACGGATGCAGGGAAGGGACTTGGCAATTGCACTATAGGTACTGGTCCTGCAGTTTGCTTCCCTTTCCTGTTGTAAGTAAGTAACTAACCCTGAGCCATGGACCTAATACCTCTCATCTCCTCCCCCTGTTCCTCTTCACTCTCCTCCTTAATCGTTCCTCTATGCCATACTCCTAAATCGGTCACCAAACTCTCACCAATCTCCCTCTCTCGCCTCATACTCTCAGTGTCATGTAAGTTGCCCATAGATGAGGTTTCCTCCTGACGGAGTATGGCTCAAGCTCCCTGAAATGAACATCCATGCTCACAAACCTCTTATTCTCTACTGGGCTCCAGCACACGTACCCCTTCTGAGTCGTCGAATAGCCCACGAAACACATTTGACTGCTCTAGGGTCAAGTTTTCCAACAGACGGTCTGTTGTCCTTCATAAAACATACGCAGTCAAACACGTTCAGCGGGAGTATCCCACTATTATTTCCTTACAATATCTCACATGGAGACTTTCATCCCAGTACTTTCGAGGGCATCCAGTTGATAAGTTGAGCTTGCTTTTAACATTGCATGCCCCCACAGACTCTGTGAAACATTCATGTCGATCATTATGCTCCTTGCCACCTCCAGAAGGTCTCGGTTCTTCCTTTCTGTCACTCCATTATGTGCTGGTGTGTATGCACAGGTGGTCTGATGATGTATCCCTTGGGCTAACAGGTATTCCTCAAGTGCTTTGTTGGTATACTATGTCTCATTGTCAGACCTCAGTACCTTTACCACTGTTCTGTACTGAGTCTGGACATGTTTATGAAAGTCTCGAAAATAGGCAAAGACATCACTCTTATTCTTCATCAAATACAGTCAGGTGGCACGAGAGGAATAATCAATAAAAGAAACAAAATACTTGTAACCATTCATAGTAGTTATGGCGCACGACCCCCAAACATCAAAATATATAATAACAAAAAACAGAAGAGCTCATATGGCCCGCACTAACATATGAGCTCCTAGTAAATTTGTCTAAATCACATGCTCACATACTAGTTTCTCCTTATTTGCTTTCTCACAAATAGATGGATACAAATTACTCAAAATACCAAAAGAGGAGTGTCCCAACCGCCTATGGTAGAGCATCAGTGTATCCTCGGTCCTCCCATTCCTGCCCTCTCTGCCACAGACACCAATGCCGAATCTAGCCCTTCCCGATCCAGGTACCACAGTCCATCATGCCAAGTGCCAGTCCAAAGTCTTCGTCCCGTCTCCTTCTCCGGGAAGATCGCCTTAGGAATATCAAAAGAGAATGCATTTTAGTTGGAGGATTATAGAACTAATGGACAAAAGACTGACTGGAAAAGGAGCATACAAAACATTGGATAATTTTACTGAACCTGTACAATCGATAGTACCCTTACCAAACACTGGCTGGAAAGTACCATCGGCTGTTTGAATGTTGTCCACCGATACTAGGTGAGTGTAGGAAGAGAACTCACTAGCATTTCCTGTCACGTGTCAAGACACCCAAATTGACAATCCAGTCCGACGATCTAAGGAAAGACATAGATGCAAGGGTGAGTGAGTCGTCAGTACCTTCCGATGGATGGGCATACATGACAGCGTTGCCTCTGGCTAAGACTGAGGTGAACGCCTCCTCAGTCCCACTGCTCGTCTCCATTGCTTGACGCTCTCTACTTTCTCCTGAGTACCTCCTGTAGCGGCCCGTTCCTCCTATTTGAGGAGCGCGGCTAAGAAACATAAGACGGTATCGTTCGATCGGGATAGATTAAAACAAGAACTCGTCCTCGTTATGGATTTGTTTCTTCGGAATCGATTTCCATATTCAGTGGACCGTGCCCCCGGGATCGACTTAGCGGCAGAGTCAGGAGGGACCTCTCCGCTGCTATCTTTTATTGCTTCGATTTTCGATGTCGCTTGTTGCTTTTGTGCTTTGAGTTGGTTTTGGATTTATTTGGGTTTTCTTGAACGGTTTCGATGATTTCATTGTTTTCGTTCATTGAATTGCACTTCAATTCCGAGATTGGAAAGAGTGGAAGGAGTATTGATCGAGTTGTTCGTGCAATGCAGGTGAACGAGCAGTAGGCGGCTTACGAGCGGAGTCGTGAAGTGCCTCTTTCCTTCTCCCTTCCAACTTCTAAGTGAGTGGCTACCAACCCGATTAGCTAGCCCTACTTCCAAGCTTCACACCCTAAAATCTTGCATTCTTCTTTGCCCCGATCAAACGATACCAAGTAATAATAAAAGATACCAAGATTAAAAAGGAATAGACTTGGATTGTATTGCTTGTCAACCAAACTGTGAACTGTTATCATACTGTATGCTAGTTCGTTTATAACTGTTCTATGAATCGTGCTAAGTATGGAACACATTGTATGCGCTAAACTGTTCAAGAAGGCTATGTAAAATGAATCATGCAATACCGACTGTATTCACCTCCGAATAATGAGTAGGTAGTTCGATCCTTTTGATGTTCCTAGAAATTCTTGCTCCCATTGGACCATTTGTATTTATATGCGTCCGGGGTGAACAAGAATTGGGGATCAGATGTGGGCGAAATTCCCGCCAATGGCTGTACTCCTGTTTGCCTCAACTGCAAGAACTGTTAACTTAGTAAACATACTGTTCGATCACGGACAACTTGTGCACAAGGTAACTGGTTCCTGCGGACGGTTGCTGTAGCGCCCCGTTCTCCCGGTGCGGAGATCGCGGCTAAGAAACACAAGACGGTATCGTTCGATCGGGATAGATTGAATTAAGAACTCATCCTCGTTATGGATTTGTTTCTTCAGAATCGATTCCCATATTCAGTGGACTGCGCCCCAAGGATCGGCTTAGCGGCAGAGTCAGGAGGGACCTCTCCGCTGCTATCTTTTATTGCCTCGGTTTTCGATGTTGCTTGTTGCTTTCGTACTTTCAGTTGGTTTTGGGATTTGCTTGTTTTCCTTGAACGGTTTCGATGGTTTTCATTATTTTCGTTCATTGAACTGCATTTCTGTTCCGAGATTGGAAAGAGAGGAAGAAGTATTAATCGAGCTGTTCGTGTGCAGGTGAACGAGCAGTAGGCGGCTTGCGAGCGGAGTCGTGAAGCGCCTCTTTCCTTCTTCTTT
This sequence comes from Iris macrosiphon, assembly GCA_036927795.1. Taxonomy (NCBI): domain Eukaryota; kingdom Viridiplantae; phylum Streptophyta; class Magnoliopsida; order Asparagales; family Iridaceae; genus Iris; species Iris macrosiphon. The sequence goes on from JAYESA010000001.1 coordinate 91,201,819, forward strand.
CCAAAATCTAAGTGAGTGGCTACCAACCCGATTAGCTAGCCCTGCTTCCAAGCTTCACTCCTTCGCCCCGATCAAACGATACCAAGTAATAATAAAAGAAACCAAGATAAAAGAGAATAGACTTGGTATATTATGCTTGTCAATAAACTGCACGAACGGATACTTAACTGCATGCTTGTTCGCTTGGAAATAATCATAAATTGTTGCTTGTCTTGTGCAAATACATATTTCATACTCGTGTTGCCTGAAGTGCATAAATGCTTAACAATTATGGATATGTCGTGTGCTCATGTTGCCTCGAAGGCGTAAACTAATTGTTTAAGTAACGTATTGTTCGATCATGGACAACTTGTGCACAAGGGTAAGTTCTGCGGACGGTCGCTGGGGCACTGGCACCGTTCCGGTCCGGGCGGAACTCGTGTGTAGTCATCGTGTGCTGGAGGGGATAGCTTGCAACGCATCGTGTGCTTGTCGTGTTCTCGTTGCATGCTATCCCTGTCCTTGACTATGTCCGTTATGGCACCACGCCAGTGATCATCATGTATATTTAAACCTGTTGCATACTAACTTGTATCTTCTTGGCAGGGAAGGCATGGTAAGTATTGTGCAGGTAATTCAGACGGGCAGGTAAAATCCACCGAACGGTGGCACGTTCATTTCAGTAAATTATATATGCTGCTTACTTGTAAATAAACTAAGGCAAGATAGAAACCCACAAATATGCATGCTTCATTAAAATAACGTGTTGATTGGTATAGTCAGGCTAGCTCGCCTTCACCAGCATGTTTCGATATGCTGACCCTCGTTGAAACAGGTTCTCCGCACCAAGGCGAACCGAGCGAGGAGCCGAAGTCGTCTACCCGATCCAGTCCAACTGTTGGCGCACCTTCACCGCGCCCCTTGAAGCATTTTGAAGCCAGAAGCTGCAACTCTTCATACACAAATGCAGCTCCGTGGCAAAGCCGTCCTCCAGCCTGGAGGTCTTTATCATTTTGAGTTTATAAAGGGATGTAATGTACAGGACTGCTATCTCATTTTGAGTCAACACTTTTGTAAGCCGTTTGGCATATTAGCTGACTCGTTCAAGAGTTTGTAATAGATGTTCATTATCAATAAAGAGAACTTTTCTATGTTTCAAATCTGTGTTTCAATTTATCTGCGTACTCTGAATATGTGCTTGCTATGCAAATCATTAAAGCCTTGTGCGGGCGCAACTCCAGGCGTGCACGGCGGTCACGATTCGGGGGATGCCTCAAACGATTCTACGGAATTGGGTCGTGACAGTTGCTGGGGCACTGGCACCAATCCGGTCCGGATAGAACTCTACTGTATAGTCAACTGTACTGGACGGAATGGCTTGTAGCACCCATTATACTTTCGTTGCAAACTATTCTCGTTTATGACTAGTGTCCTTATTGGCATACGCCAGTGATCTATTGTATATTTAAACCTGTTGCAAACTAACTTGTGTCTTCATGGCAGGGAAGGCATGGTAAGTATTGTGCAGGTAAATCAGACGGGCAGGTAAAATCTACCGAACGGTGGCAAGTTCATTTCAGTATTCTATAAATATACTATTGCTTGTAAATGAACTAAGGCAAGATAGAAACTCACAGATATGCATGCTTCATTAAAACAACGTGTTGATTGGTATAGTTCGGTTAGCTCGCCTTCACCAGTATGTTTTGACATGTTGACCCTCGTTGAAACAGGTTCTCCGCACTAAGGTGGACCGAGCGAGGAGCCGAAGTCATCTTCCCGATCCAGTCTAGCTGTTGGCGCATCTTCACCGTGCCCCTTGAAGCATTTTGAAGACATAAGCTTGCAACTCTTCATACACAAATGCAGCTTCGTGGCAAAGCCGTCCTCCAGCCCGGAGGTCTTTATCATTTTGAAGTTTATAAAGGGATGTAATGTACATGACTGCTATCTCATTTTGAGTCAACACCTTTGTAAGCTCGTGCGACAAATTAGCTAACTCGTTCAGGAGTTTGTAATAGATGTTCATTATCAATAAAGAGAACTTTTCCATGTTTCAAATCTGTGTTTCAATTTATCTGCGTACTCTGAATATGTGCTTGCTATGCAAATCATTAAAGCCTTGTGCAGGCGCAACCCCATGCCCGCACGACGGTCACGATTCGGGGGACGCCTCAACGATTCTACGGAATCGGGTCATGACATAATGGTATCAGAGCACATATTCAAGTTCCTTAGACTCTCGCACTGGAAAAGTTCCTTTAACGATCAAATTCTTGTGCGAACTCTTGAACTCGCTAGGCCAAAATAAGATACATTCATACAATAAGTCTATAATACATTATGATCCTAATGTAATTTACCTTCTTTTGAAGGAATGGCACCAGCGCAATCCACAGCGTAAGCACCGGACGAAACACAAGGCCAAGGAAGTAGTTCGGACACTTTAGGAAGTTCAGAGAGCCAGCGAGCCGTGCCAAGCATCGATCCCGTCCAGCAAATGTTACGGATGTTGGAGGCAAACCAACAAAGGGACGAGGCTCGCTATGAATGGGCCGAGAAGCGGGCGGAGGAGAGTCAGCTCAAGTTTCAAGACAATATAGAAGCTCGATTCTCAGTCCAACAAAAGCAGGTAGATGTCCTGCAATAGATCGTTCAGACTTTAGCTTCCAACCATTCCACGGCAAGAGCGCCGACTCCGGTGGAACAGCCCGTGCTTGAAGTAGAGATGTCGCAAATTTCAAGGCCGAGGGACGTGATTGCCTTCGACTTTGGCTACTTCAAGAAAGTCTGCAACAGCCTATTCAACGGGACTGAGGACCCAGTCGTAGCTCTAGATTGGTTGTCGGAACTTGAAGATCACTTCACTCTGCTAGAGGTCCCCGAAGAGAAGCGTGTCGTCTGCGCGCAACTACAGCTCCGCCTCAACGCGCACGATTGGTGGGACGTACATCGACGATCTCTTCAATTTGACCATGGAGAGAAGGCGATCTCGTGGACGAGTTTTCGTGCCACGTTTGAAGAGGAGTTTGTACCCCCTCCAGTACAACGTCAAATAGAAAATGAGTTCGTGCAACTGAGGCAAGGCAGTATGACAGTTAAACAGTATGCCGCCGAATTCAACCGACTCTCCAAATTCGCTAGGGCCTATTTACCTGATGCAGCGAGTTAAGCTAGAAGGTTTGAAGGTGGTCTACGCCCTACCATCCATGCGCACGTAGTCGTTCATCAGTACGAGACCATGCGGGGAGTTATGAATCATGCCTTATCTCTTGAACCACAGTATCCTCACGTTCCTGCCGGCGCTGTGCATACCTACAATCACAAACGCCAAAGCAACGACAGAGGAAACAACGCTGTAAAGTGTCCGATCAACGTGGCAAGCATGGAAAAAAGTTGGATAGACTGTGTCACTTCTGCAGGCGGTCGGGGCACGCAATGGATAAATGTTGCCTGAGACTTGGGTTATGTTTAGTTTGTGGTGAAGCAAACCATACTGTTCGTGACTGTCCATTGAGCCGCCTCAATAACCGTCGCCCGCAACAGAATAATCCCTAATGGTTGGTTCTATTCCTAAATTTTGAGACGAAACTTCCAATTAGTTGGGTAGGATGTAGCGCCCCGTTCCTCCTATTTGAGGAGTGCGGCTAAGAAACATAAGACGGTATCGTTCGATCGGGATAGATTGAAACAAGAACTCGTCCTCGTTATGGATTTGTTTCTTCGGAATCGATTCCCATATTCAGTGGACCGTGCCCCCGGGATCGACTTAGCGGCAGAGTCAAGAGGGACCTCTCCGCTGCTATCTTTTATTGCCTCGGTTTTCGATATCGCTTTTTGCTTTCGTGCTTTGAGTTAGTTTTAGATTTGTTTGGGTTTTCTTGAACGGTTTCGATGATTTTATTGTTTTCGTTCATTGAATTGCACTTCAATTCCAAGATTGGAAAGAGTGGAAGGAGTATTAATCGAGCTGTTCGTGCAATGCAGGTGAACGAGCAGTAGGCGGCTTGCGAGCGAAGTCGTAAAGTGCCTCTTTCCTTCTCCCTTCCAACTTCTAAGTGAGTGGCTACCAACCCGATTAGCTAGCCCTGCTTCCAAGCTTCACACCCTAAAATCTTGCATTCTTCTTTGCCCCGATCAAACGATACCAAGTAATAATAAAAGATACCAAGATTAAAAGGGAATAGACTTGGATTGTATTGCTTGTCAACTAAACTGTGAACTGTTATCATACTGTATGCTAGTTTGTTTATAACTGTTCTATGAATCGTGCTAAGTATGGAACACATTGCATGTGCTAAACTGTTCAAGGAGGCTATGTAAAATGAATCATGCAATACCGACTGTCCTGTACTCCTGTTTGCCTCAACTGCATGAACTGTTAACTTAGTAAAAATACTGTTCGATCACGGACAACTTGTGCACAAGGTAACTGGTTCCTGCGGATGGTTGCTGGGGCACTGGCACCGATCCGGTCCGGACGGAACTCTACTGTATAGTCAACTGTACTGGACGGAATGGCTTGTAGCACCCACTGTACTTTCGCTGCAAACCATTCTCGTTTATGACTAGTGTCCTTATTGGCATACGCCAGTGATCTATTGTATATTTAAACCTATTACAAACTAACTTGTGTCTTCGTGGCAGGGAAGGCATGGTAAGTATTGTGTGTAGCGCCCCGTTCTCCCGGTACGGAGATCGCGGCTAAGAAACACAAGACGGTATCGTTCGATCGGGATAGATTGAATTAAGAACTCGTCCTCGTTATGGATTTGTTTCTTCGGAATCGATTCCCATATTCAGGGGACTGCGCCCCAAGGATCGGCTTAGCGGCAGAGTCAGAAGGGACCTCTCCGCTGCTATCTTTTATTGCCTCGGTTTTCGATGTCGCTTGTTGCTTTTGTGCTTTGAGTTGGTTTTAGGATTTGCTTGTTTTCTTTGAACGGTTTCGATGGTTTTTATTGTTTTCGTTCATTGACTTGCACTTCTATTCCGAGATTGGAAAGAGAGGAAGAAGTATTAATCGAGCTGTTCGTGTGCAGGTGAACGAGCAGTAGGCGGCTTGCGAGCGAAGTAGTGAAGCGCCTCTTTCCTTCTTCTTTCCAAAAATCTAAGTGAGTGGCTACCAACCCGATTAGCTAGCCCTGCTTACAAGCTTCACTCCTTTGCCCCGATCAAACGATACCAAGTAATAACTAAAAAAACCAAGATAAAAGAGAATAGACTTGGTACTTATGCTTGTCAATGAAACTTGTGAACGGTTATATCTTTGCATGCTTGTTCGTTCGGAAATGTTCATCAAATACATAGATACAAGTTTAAACGTATATCCTGATGCATAAATATAACGTAGTTGCAATGTAAAATGAATCATGCAATACTGCTTGTCTTGTACTCACGTAGCCTCCGGGCGAATGCTTGTTAACGTAGCTTCCGGGCGAATGCTTGTTAACGTAGCCTCCGGGCGAATGATTGTTAGTGTGCGATCACGGACAACTTGTGCACAAGGTATAGTTCCTGCGGGCGGCTGCTGGGGCACTGGCACCGTTTCGACTCCGGACGGAACTAACGTTTAGTCTCACGTACTAGGACAGGGTGGTATGCGGCGCCTAACGTTCTTGCATGTAGCAAACCATCTTCGTCATAGACTAGTGTCCATTATGGCAATCAAGCCAGTGATCATCTTGTATATTTAAACCTGTTGCAAACTAACTTGTGTCTTTGTGGCAGGGAAGGCAAGGTAAGTATTGTGTAGGTAATTCAGACGGGCAGGTAAAATCTACCGAATGGTGGCACGTTCATTTCAGTAAATTCTATATGCTGCTTACTTGTAAATGAACTAAGACAAGATAGAAACCCACAAATATGCATGCTTCATATTAAAATAATGTGTTGATTGGTATAGTTCGGCTAGCTCGCCTTCACCAGCATGTTTTGTTATGCTGACCCTCGTTGAAACAGGTTCTCCGCACCAAGGCGAACCGAGCGAGGAGCCAAAGTCGTCTTCCCGATCCAGTCCAGCTGTTGGCGCATCTTCACCGCGCCCTCGAAGCATTTTGAAGCCAGAAGCTGCAACTCTTCATACACAAATACAGCTCCGTGGCAAAGCCGTCCTCCAGCCTGGAGGTCTTTATCGTTTTGAGTTTATAAAAGGATGTAATGTACAGGACTGCTATCTCATTTTGAGTCAACCCTTTTGTAAGCCGTTCGGCATATTAGCTAACTCGTTCAGGAGTTTGTAATAAATGTTCATTATTAATAAAGAGAACTTTTCCATGTTTCAAATCTGTGTTTTCAATTTATCTGCGTACTCTGAATATGTGCTTGCTATGCAAATCATTAAAGCCTTGTGCGGGCGCAACTCCAGGCCCGTACGGCGGTCACGATTCGGGGGATGCCTCAACGATTCTACGAAATCGGGTCGTGACATAGTGGTATCAGAGCACAGATTCAAAGTTTCTTAGACTTCGTGCTGGAAAAGTTCCTTTAACGATCAAATTCCTGTGCGAACTCTTGAACTCGCTAGGCCAAAATGAGATACGTTCATGCAATAAGTCCATAATACATTATGATCCTAATGTAAGTTACCTTCTTTTGAAGGAATGGTACCAGCGTAATCTGCAGCGCAACCACCGAACGAAACACAGGAAAGCAGTTCGGGCACTTCGGGAAGCTCTCGGAGCCAGCGTGGCATATCTCAAGTTGACCCGCTTGAGCGGGTAATGCAAATGTTAGAATCGCAATGACAAAGAGATGATGCTCGCCAAGCCAAGTTCGAGAGCAATCTAGAGACCCGATTCTCAGTCCAACAAAAGCAGGTGGATGCCCTGCAACAGATTGTTCAGACTTTGGCTGCCAACCATTCCGCCGCAACAACAACGACTCTGGTGGAACAGGCCGTGCTTGAAGTAGAGACGCCACAAATTCCAAGGGCGAGGGACGTGACTGCCTTCGACTTTGGCCACTTCAAGAAAGTCTGCAATACCCCATTCAGCGGGACTGAGGACCCAGTGATAGCTCTAGATTGTCTAGCCGAGCTTGAAGATCACTTCGCTCTGCTAGAGGTCCCCGAAGATAAGCGCGTCGCCTGTGCGCAACTACAGCTCCACCTCAACGCACACGATTGGTGGAACGTGCATCGACGATCTCTCCAATTTGATCACGGAGAGGAGGCGATCTCGTGGACGACCTTTCGTGCCGCGTTCGAAGAGGAGTTTATACCCCCTCCAGTACAACGTCAAATGGAAAATGATTTCGTGCAACTGAGGCAGGGCAGTATGACTGTGAAGCAGTACTCCGCCGAATTCAACCGACTCTCCAAATTTGCTAGGGCCTATTTACCTGATGCAGCAAGTCGAGCCAGAAGGTTTGAAGGTGGACTATGCCTTGCCATCCATTCGCACGTGGTCAATAATCAGTACGGGACCATGCGTGAAGTCATGAATCATGCCTTATCGTTAGAACCACAGTATCCTCATGTTGCTGCCGGCGCTGTGCATACATCCAGTCACAAACGCCAAAGCAACGAAGGAGGAAACACCGCAACAAAGCGCCGCAACAACGGTGGTCCGCAGAGAGGGCAGCTATGTCACTTCTGCAAGAAGCCAGGGCACCTGGCCAACGAATGTCGTCTGAGACAAGGATTATGCCTCATCTGTGGTGCTACAAGCCACAAAATGCGTGACTGCCCCAATTACTCTGCTAAGCATCCCCAACGTACGTTCCCTGATGGTAGGTCCTGTTCTTAAGTTTCGGGACGAAACTTCCAATTGGTTGGGTAGGATGTAGCGCCCCGTTCTCCCGGTGCGGAGATCGCGGCTAAGAAACACAAGATGGTATCGTTCGATCGGGATAGATTGAATTAAGAACTCGTCCTCGTTATGGATTTGTTTCTTCGGAATCGATTCCCATATTCAGTGGACTGCGCCCCAAGGATCGGCTTAGCGACAGAGTCAGAAGGGACCTCTTCGCTGCTATCTTTTATTGCCTCGGTTTTCGATGTCGCTTGTTGCTTTCGTGCTTTGAGTTGGTTTTGGGATTTACTTGTTTTCCTTGAACGGTTTCGATGGTTTTTATTATTTTCGTTCATTGACTTGCACTTCTATTCTGAGATTGGAAAGAGAGGAAGAAGTATTAATCGAGCTGTTCGTGTGCAGGTGAACGAGCAGTAGGCGGCTTACGAGCGGAGTAGTGAAGCGCCTCTTTCCTTCTTCTTTCCAAAAATCTAAGTGAGTGGCTACTAACCCGATTAGCTAGCCCTGCTTCCAAGCTTCACTCCTTTGCCCCGATCAAATGATACCAAATAATAACTAAAAGAAACCAAGATAAAAGAGAATAGACTTGGTACTTATGCTTATCAATGAAACTTGTGAACGGTTATATCTTTGCATGCTTGTTCGTTCGAAAATGTTCATCAAATGCATAGATACAAGTTTAAACGTATATCCTGATGCATAAATATAACGTAGTTGCAATGTAAAATGAATCATGCAATACCGCTTGTCGTGTACTCACGTAGCCTCCGGGCGAATGCTTGTTAACGTAGCCTCCGGGCGAATGATTGTTAGTGTGCGATCACGGACAACTTGTGCACAAGGTATAGTTCCTGCGGGCGGCTGCTGGGGCACTGGCACCGTTCCGGCTCCGGACGGAACTAACGTTTAGTCTCACGTACTAGGACAGGGTGGTATGCGGCGCCTAACGTTCTTGCACGTAGCAAACCATCTTCGTCACAGACTAGTGTCCATTATAGCAATCAAGCCAGTGATCATCTTGTATATTTAAACCTGTTACAAACTAACTTGTGTCTTCGTGGCAGGGAAGGCAAGGTAAGTATTGTGCAGGTAATTCAGACGGGCAGGTAAAATTCACCGAACGGTGGCACGTTCATTTCAGTAAATTCTATATGCTGCTTACTTGTAAATGAACTAAGGCAAGATAGAAACCCACAAATATGCATGCTTCATATTAAAATAATGTGTTGATTGGTATAGTTCGGCTAGCTCGCCTTCACCAGCATGTTTCGATATGCTGACCCTCGTTGAAACAGGTTCTCCGCACCAAGGCGAACCGAGCGAGGAGCCGAAGTCGTCTTCCCGATCCAGTCCAGCTGTTGGCGCATCTTTACCGCACCCTCGAAGCATTTTGAAGCCAGAAACTGCAACTCTTCATACACAAATGCAGCTCTGTGGCAAAGCCGTCCTCCAGCCTGGAGGTCTTTATCGTTTTGAGTTTATAAAAGGATGTAATGTACAGGACTGCTATCTCATTTTGAGTCAACCCTTTTGTAAGCCATTCGGCATATTAGCTAACTCGTTCAGGAGTTTGTAATAGATGTTCATTATCAATAAAGAGAACTTTTCCATGTTTCAAATCTGTATTTTCAATTTATCTGCGTACTCTGAATATGTGCTTGCTATGCAAATCATTAAAGCCTTGTGCGGGCGCAACTCCAGGCCCGTACGGCGGTCACGATTCGGAGGACGCCTCAAACGATTCTACGGAATCGGGTCGTGACATTGTGCAGGTGAATCAGACGGGTAGGTAAATCCACCGAACGGTGGCAAGTTCATTTCAGTATTCTATAAATATACTGTTGCTTGTAAATGAACTAAGGTAAGATAGAAACTCATAAATATGCATGCTTTATTAAAACAACATGTTGATTGGTATAGTTCGGTTAGCTCGCCTTCACCAGTATGTTTCGACATGCTGACCCTCGTTGAAACAGGTTCTTCGCACTAAGGCGAACCGAGCGAGGATCCAAAGTCGTCTTCCCGATCCAGTCCAGCTGTTGGCACATCTTCACCGCGCCCCTTGAAGCATTTTAAAGTTGCAACTCTTCATACACAAATGCAACTTTGTGGCATAGCCGTCCTCTAGCCCGGAGGTCTTTATCATTTTGAAGTTTATAAAGGGATGTAATGTACAGGACTACTATCTCATTTTGAGTCAACACCTTTGTAAGCCCGTGCGGCAAATTAGCTAACTCGTTCAGGAGTTTTTAATAGATGTTCATTATCAATAAAGAGAAATTTTCCATGTTTCAAATCTGTGTTTCAATTTATCTGCGTACTCTGAATATGTGCTTGCTATGCAAATCATTAAAGCCTTATGCGGGCGCAACCCCAGGCCCGCACGGCGGTCACAATTCAGGGGACGCCTCAACGATTCTACGAAATCGGATCATGACACCTCCAGCATGCACAACAGTGTCTGATCCTCCTCAGTATAGGCACCATCAGTTCCCTTATCGCCTTCTGCTACCAGCAGATTCGCCCGATAACCTCCTCGACCATCCCGTCAACCCCCACGAACACGGCCACGTCCTCCAAACTGTCCACGTCCACCACCTGAATCACCCTCCTTGGGTGGTTTGATGCAAGCATACCTCAAATAGCCCACCTTCCCGCAGTTGTAGCACTGTCGGGGGTCTCCCTTAGGTCCTGTGCCGCCTGAATTGGCAACCGTCAGTGCTGACTTCACTTCAGAAGGACCACATGTCCCTGCCTGCAGCTTGATGCGAGTCTTCCCCTAGATCATGGCCGAGATAGCCTCCTCAAGTGTAGGGATCTTCGATTAGGCTAGAATTAGTGTTGTCCTCTGAGCAAACACTGTGACCAACCCCTTAAGAAACTTCATCGTCCTCTCCTGCAGACATACATGTCTCTCCTTACACTTCGGGTCCTCGCAGCTCGTCCAATTTGAGGAGTAATCGTAATCCAACCACAGACGCTCTAACTCCGTGGCATACTCCTGCACCGTCTTCTCTTCCTGTACGGTGTCGTCGATCTCCCCCTTGATCTGGAAAACCCTCAAGTTATTTCCCACACCATCGTAGGTCCTCCTCAACTTCTCCCATACGTCATTTACCATCTCAAGGCCATTCATTGTGGCGGCGATCGACTAGACTAAAGAATTGAGGAGCCAAATGTATATCACCATATGAGTGGACTTCTACTCGTCGCGTCCTACCGAGTCCTCATTCGGTTCTGTCTTCTCTCCTGACAAGAAACCCTCCAGGTTCTTTCCTGCGAGAGTTCTCCTCACCCGTCGTGACCAACTCAGGTAGGTGGTCGGTCCATCAAACTTCAGATCGATGGAGAGAAGCTCCAACTTCGCCTGTGTTCGTGTCGCGCTCTCACCAGCCGACAATTTTATCAGCTTCATCAACGTTGCAACCTCCGCAGGGTCCAACTACTTGATAATCTCCTCCATCAATTCTCCTCTTCTCCGATCACCTCACACCCGTCCCACGATTCACGTTCGTCCTCTTCGTCCTCTCCTAGACCCGATCATGCCTCTTTTCCATAGGATCTAGGTCTTCGATGTCGACGTCCAGAATGACCCGCGGGAAACTCCGGGAACCGCGACAGAAGGCTCCTGTGGGCTCCGCAGGAGTGGCGGCTTCGCGGTGGTGGCGGCGACGGTGGTGGCGGTTAGGGTTTGTGCTCTGATACCATGTAGAATATTTTGGAGTTCTATTTTTTATTAATAATCTCTTGGCTATATATATATATATATATTATATATAGCCTTACAACCCTCATCTTACATAAAATCCCATAATACATTCTAATATACCAACAATTTTCAATATCTTATGATTCACGATATCTTCAGATAATATATTATACATCTATATTATGATCACGATATCTTCTGATAATGTATTATACAACATATAAACCATATGATTAGTTGAACAATATGAAGGGGTTCTGAAACTTCTGATACTCATTACATATGGAACATACAATACAAATTGCCTGATCTGGTTATATATCTGCTATATAACCGGTATAGAAATTATCGTGTTACCATGAATCAAAGGTTCAAGATGGGTTAAACCTGATATTTGGTGGTTTAGAAATTAATGGTACTATAAGCAGGACTTATAATTCTAAAAACTCGACAAGCATACTCATCCATATAACCCTTTATCATCATTTTCAACTTCTTCATTCCATTTGAACGACCATCTCCTTTAAGGCATCTTTTGTCAAGATGCACCATCTCTAACAACTAAATCCAACATCTTCAACTCAACGTTGGCATGTAGCATCTCCAAAGACATCGGAGACGTTTTCTCGAAAAATGACATTTACATCTCTTAGATATTACTAAGCTTTTTTTTAAAAAAATTCACGATACTTCTCTATCTTTTGTTTTAGAGATTTTTACACCTCCATTTCCTAGGGTTGTAAGATATACATTGTTTAAAAATAAGAATGTATATGTCATCTAACTCTAACAACTAAAGTTATTTTTAATGTAATGGTACCAACTATAATCATGAACAATACCAACAAACGGTCCTTGAAGCTTCTTTTGTTCTTAATCATCGACTTTAGAGTGAATTTGTCACTTACTACTTGATGATGCTCCTAGAAGTTTTTCTTTTTCTTTTTTGTTCTTAATTATCGATTTAACAATGAATTGTCACTAACTACTTGATGATGCTCCTAATTGTTGCTTAATGTGTTCAATTCATCAATATATGTATGGTTTGTCTTAAATTTCAACCAAATTCCTATAGAAAATATGTATCTTATGACTTGATATAATACAAAATACGATAAAGCAAATTGATACATGATACATATATCTATCCCACAACCTTCTTGTTGATATTGATGCACTAATTGCATCATGAGATCCAAATATCCGTGTTGAAACTCGAAATAGGAATGTAGGTTTTAGAAACAATAAATCATCTATTTTAGAAAATAATATGGCCCTTTTCTCTGTATTAAAGATTTCCAATTTTATAGAACAATCGATGATTAAGTTCCAATGCACCTGAGTTAATTGTCTGTATCTATTGTCTTTATAATAGACCATCGATTTAAGAAAATAATCCATCATTAGGTTCCATTAATACTATTTTTTTCTTTTGTATGTTTACATCAAGATAGCTTTGATGATGACACGAGTCTGTGATAAAACACACAAATTGGCATACTTAACAAATTTCAACAAGAAGAATATAAAGATAGCCTCTCTATTCATTGATCTTTTGAATGTACTTCAATTATGTTCGGTGACTTTTGTATGTACTTTAGTTCTTTACTCAAGTGTGTGTAAAACGGGTTACTTGGAACTAAACATCCCAAACAATCACTTTTTTGCAACTAAATACCGAATTTTGTTTATTAGCAACCAAAGACTATGAAGTTCCAAATATTTGCACTTCAATAGATACCCTTCACTTTGAAATCATTTGGACAATGTTACCTTCTTACAAATTAAAAACACCAACCCATATTAACCCTCAACATCCCCCCCTAAACCAATCCCCCTCCCCCTCAAAAAAAAACAAAAAAACAAAACAAAAGATCCACTCATGCATAGAATTAAAACATGATGGTCAAAAAGAGTGCTTTTGAGTACATCCCCATTGCAGGATACCTTTGAGTTGAAAGGAAAATATGAATTAGAGTCTCAAGCAATTAAGAACCATGTCCAAAAAAATAGCATAACCAAAATAAGAATGCTAAGATGATGAATAGTGTTAGTTCCGAGGCTTAATCAAATATGGTAGAACAAGAAGTTGAAGTCGAGATCAGGAGTTCACACAAAAATTCTCTCACTGATATACCTCGATCCAACGAAGAATTATATAAAAATATAATATAGTAGCTGATTACAACTCTTGCTAGATTACTGAGCTAAAAAATAAAAAATACGTTCTTCCTTGTAAACACAGTTGCAATTGGGACAGAACGTTTACAACTAGAAGAAAATAGATGAAGATAGAATAAAAAAAAAAATTTGCTGGGACGGTGAAGACCATCGTTGCTCAAAATAAGATTCGTCCTATATCGACGATCTGCTCCCAGGAGCCAGCAAGTTTACAAGAGAACTTCTGGAACGCTCGTAATCACCTCTTTGTGTGACTCGAACAGATTTTTTTAGACTCCTCTTTCTCAAGTTTTTGGGTGTATCTCAAAAGGAGGCTAGAGGGCTCTTTATATAGGAAACGATGGAAGTCCATCCTCCTCTTCTTTCCGATATGGGACTAAAAAGCCAATATACAAAATTGATATCTCATAATCGCAGCCCAATGCATAGCTAGCTTAGCGCCCGTTTAGCACCCGCTCATGCAACACGCGCATGCAACACGAGCATAAAACTTGTACATAAAATGAGCGCACAAGCTCAACAAAAGCGCACAAGCATCTTGCGACGATGCTAACGTGCTAAGTGCAAAGTACGCAAACAAAATGCCACTTTGCGCCCTTAAGCCCAAGTCGTTAAGCTCCTTTGGGGCTTAGCTCCTATGGAATAATATCCAAGAGCATGACAAAAAACTTAAAAGCTTTCATTGAGGAGTTAATCTTTTTTCCTCCTAATAAAACACTCCCACATGGTACCCATGTGCCCCACCATACCCCATGTGCACACCTCCACACATACAAAGTATTATATTGAGATATCCACTTGGTGTAGCCAATGTGAAACTATCCTTACTAGTCCAAAGGCAAAAATACCAACAATCCTCCACATATCTCACTATATGGGTTGAGCGTTCCCTACAGTGACTGTCCATAATATATTAGGATATATGTCGCTTCGACTTGAATCTTCCCGTATGGGTCGAATAACAGTATTATACAATAATGGACTAAGCCTTGAATTCTGTACTATAGCTCCAATTCTTTCCACTCACACAATGACATCAGCTGTGCTTCCGGTTGCACATTAAAGGTCATGTGCATGCCTGATTTTTGTGTATGTATCTTAGACGTCTACAAGTTTACCCTCAAGAGACGGCCTATATCTCTTTCCATACTCTAGGTGAGTTCTTTTAAAGAGTCCTTGGCATGAAGCCTTGCGCTTCTTTGCGGTACTACTCTGCTATGACATGGCCCAAAGTCGAGGCCCCACCTCATTGTAGTGTCATCCACTGCAGTATGAGGTCCCAGCCTATTTGTAGTGCCAAACTACCCTGCATGAAGCATTGTGCTTCCTTGCGGTGTTACGCCTCTGTGACATGGCTTGCGTAGCCGAGGCTTTATCCTCTCTAGGTACCTCTTGGTGGTGTCACACCACTGTAACATGAGGCTATGCAGTTAATAACAGTTTTTTCATGATAACGGTCCAGTAGAGTTATAGATATATCACTGATATATCGGTTTTATAACGATAAATATCGGTTTGCATTTTTAACACAATTTTTATATACGAACAATACACTTAATAGTTTTCTATTATAAAATATGCATAAAGTATACATATCGTCGAGAAATCCAAGATAAAGAAGATCACTTAAGGAACTACATCTCTGAATAAGTTTGATGCATGAAGATTTTGATGGCAGAAGATGTAATTGTCATGCCCCGATCTCCCGCAGGCTAAATCGGTTGTTCCCGCTAGGCGAGAATCACCGCGCCAGCGCTCCCGCGGAACGATCGCTTTGACCCATCTGGGCGTGATGTCGCACGAGCGTGATCCACGTCCGTGCAAGGCCGTGGTTCATTGGCTGGCGGTAAGAGTTCTAAGCCACAGAGTCGCACAGATTGTCCGAGTGCAGCAGAGTCATGAACGCAAAGGCGATTTGGTAACAAGTTTACTGAGTTGACAATATAGCGAAAGCATTGAATAACACAAGTTGAAGTAAAATAAGCTCTTTTTATTCATATTGAAACAAGTATTACAGGCGGCACATAGCCGAGATTACAAGTCGCTCAAGCGTCTCTCTCTGAAACATAAAAGCGTGCCAAGTGGCTACATTTATGGATGATATACAGGAAATATTCAGGCGATGTTCAGGCGATGTTCCAATATTATGTCTTGTATATGTGCTTCAGTTCCGAATGCAGCACCCTAAGGCTTCAGAGTCAAACTCCATGCCTTTAGCACGCACGAAGGAGGCATCCGTACCGAACGAGGTTCTCCCGCACCCTGCACACAATCTGGTGGATGATTAGTACATTGAATGCACTGGTGGAGAGGCTACTTGCCCGCTCGACAAATCCAAACACGTAATATAGGTTCTGTGCACCAACTATTATATTGTCTTTCTAGTTGTCTCAGGATCAGTTTCATGCAAACATTGAATAGCCTAACTCGTGTGGCAGTGTGTCGTACGACATGAGAGAAAATACGGCGAGACTTACCAACTTACCATTCGTCCTTCCCTGTCCAAGGCAAATATTATTGGTTCAAGCACGAGCAGGTATAAACATTCAGGGGCAATAGCATATGCAACACGAGTATTGTTGTATCATGATCGTTCAGGTGTTCAGTTGTTCTTTCGATGCGATGCAATAACTCGCACACGGATAGCCGCTAAGCGAGGATGACTTATCTATATGAACAATTATCGCTGGCATAGCCATAAAGGACCGTTTTAGTCTTGAACAAGGATGGAAAGCAACAAAGATTCAGTAGTGGCTGCAGACCATCCTGTCCAGATGCAGTCGACTAACGTGAAGTTCCATCCAGATCGGATCGGCCCCGGTGCCCCAAAAATCGTCCGTGGAACCAGTGACCTTGTTTCCAAGTTGTCCGCGACATGCAAGTCTCTAAACTTCAGGTCTCTGGTCTGGTACAGGAACAAGTTTGAGGCAGTATGTGTATATATTGAACAAGTCCGGTATGGAACGAGTTTGAGACAGTATATATACAGAACTTGTTGAGGCAGGATTGTTCACAATAGTGTATTGATTGCCAGGCCAGTTGATTCAGTAGTTTGCTCCACGAGTTGTGATTCAGGGATTCATTTATTCATGGTGTAAATTCCCTGGTTCGGAATTGCCTTGGTGGCCTAACAGTCCCGGACACTTTCAGGTTCATTCATGCACGGAACGACTTACTTAGTAGTCTCCCGGGGTTTGGATGAATACAAGACAACATACAAGCAGACAAGCATACAATTGTATAAACACAACATTCACGTTAGCTCGGGCCCAAAGGTAAGCCAAGGAGTGAGATCGTTAGGGGACTTCCCGAGCGACACGTTCTAGAGTAGCATGCGAGGGTCTGAACATATATATAAGCAATATTTCATTTCCATGTTCTAACATGAGCAATACAAGTTGGGATTATTCTCTTAGCTAGGTGCGTTGGATTCTTATTAGCATGCAGGGGTGATTCACCTAGCGACTAGCATGTATCGTTCCATATTTTATGTGTGCTGGCTAAGCAAAGACAAGTTCACCGTAGCCACCCACCTTAGCGATGATTTGCCTCGGTCGAGCGATACGTCAAGCGAGCCTCTGAAAGCCTAAGCTGAAAACCTGTAGGGACAAGTCTGGATATCCTTTGCCTCAAACGAGTATTTTTGCCTGAGCAAAGCGTGTCGGGACATGCACTTTTATCGTTTGAATCGGCAGTCCGCTTGAGCGGAACGGGGTGTTACATCCTACCCAACTCATAAAAAGTCTCGTCCTCGAGACTTACTGAGGACAAGCAGTACGTTTCAATCAATTTTGATTTAACGATACAGGGCTGAGGCAAACTTATACAAGTCGTTGTACTTGTTTATTTGGATATTCACTTGCACAAGCATTCGAGATCAGCATATCGCGAATGTGGATCGTACACATACTCGATGCATTTTACCAACTCGGCGATAGCGAAGTCTTAGCACTCGAGTTTCACATCTTCTTGAGTCTTGTATCGTGCACAAGTTCAAGGCGTCCCTCAAACATATGCATTCAACCAAACTTAGAGATAGTAAAATAGGACAAGCTACTTGCGATAATCTTAAGGGTTCTCACTCAGGTTGGCACAAAGGCCACTCGCAGCACAATATCATACAAACAATCATATCATTCAAAACGTATTTTGAAAGTATTTAGACTTATTGTTGGAACATTCCGTTTAGGACAATGAGAGACAGCATGCACATAACCCACGAACGAGCTTTCGAAACTGAGATAATGGAAATGAAATCCAAGGGCATAGAAGCCAGGCTCTGATACCATTATGTCATGCCCCGATCTCCCGCAGGCTAAATCGGCCGTTCCCGCTAGGCAAGAATTACCGTGCCAGCGCTCCCGCAGAACGATCGCGTTGACCCATCCGGGCGTGATGTCGCACGAGCGTTAGCCACGTCCGTGCAAGGCCGAGGTTCATTGGCTGGCGGTAAGAGTTCTAAGCCACAGAGTCGCACAGATTGTCCGAGTGCAGCAGAGTCATGAACGCATAGGCGATTTGGTAACAAGTTCACTGAGTTGACAATATAGCGGAAGCATAGAATAACACAAGTTGAAGTAAAACAAGCTCTTTTTATTCATATTAAAACAAGTATTGCAGGCGGCGCATAGCCGAGATTACAAGTCGCTCAAGCGTCTCTCTCTGAAACATAAAAGCGTGCCAAGTGGCTACATTTATGGATGATATACAGGAAATATTCAGGCGATGTTCAGACAATGTTCCAACATTATGTCTTGTATATGTGCTTCAGTTCCGAACGCAGCACCCTAAGGCTTCAGAGTCTAACTCCATGCCTTTAGCACGTACGAAGGAGGCATCTGCACCGAACGAGGTTCTCCCGCACCCTGCACACAATCTGGTGGATTATCAGTATATTGAATGCACTGGTGGGAAGGCTACACCCGGGCCGCCGCTCCGCCTTGTCTCGCCCCCGTATAGCCGGACTATCGAACTGGGCACGAATCAACGCGCCTCGGCGCGTCGGACGCAAATCACCGCGCCCGTCCTGCGGGTACGAGAAAGGAATTTTGTGTGGCCCACACGAGTGTATCGGGGACGTGATGCCGTGCGAGCCTGGGGTTGCGCCCGCACATAGCCAATCGTTTAAGTTGATAGTTGGCTATCTTCGCATCAATCGAGTAAGCAGCGAAAAGGGACTTGTTGCAATGCAATGCATTTAGCCAACTGAGTATTCGGGACAATCGAGGGACTTGGGTTCCTTTATGCAAAGGCATTCGTTCGTTCTATACATTATGCCCCCTTATACGATAGCATCTCGGGGCAACAATCGAAACCAGGATTCTGGGTCTTAGGGACTGTGGCACGCCTATCGCTCCCTCGGACGATCCAGTATCTGCAAGCAAGTAAACTGTTGGTGGGTCAGCACTTTTATAAGTACTGGTGAGATAAAACAACTGAACAGAAATAAGCATTCACTCAAACCAACACTAAATAATCATGTTATAAAACATTATATTACTAGTGATCTTTATAGTTTTACCTAGGTTCGTTTCATGCAGTTCGCTAGCAGAGTCATATTATATTGTTTGAAAACAGAGTTTCATATGCGATATATAAGCAAGCAAGCCGTTCGTTCATGTTCAGGGTGTGCGCAGCGTGTCTCGTGCGACTCGAGGGTCAAATGCACAACTAGACGTACATGCACAATCTTAGGGGCAGTCCATCTATCCAAGCCAACACAATAACTTAGCTATATACAGGGCGGTCCCCGAGTATCTCAAGATCGGCAGCTGGTTGTACAGCATACCAATGACTCATTCATCTGATGCTAATGACAGCTGTGACTCATGGTTGCTTTCCACTATCTCTGTAGCAGCCGTGACACATGCAGTTCAGCTCTCCACCAAAAGCCGTTGTCCGACCGTATACGAATGCATGGAACACTATCAAATAAACTCTAGTATGTAGACGAGACGAACCATCAGAATACAATCTTT
This sequence comes from Iris macrosiphon, assembly GCA_036927795.1. Classification (NCBI taxonomy): domain Eukaryota; kingdom Viridiplantae; phylum Streptophyta; class Magnoliopsida; order Asparagales; family Iridaceae; genus Iris; species Iris macrosiphon. The sequence goes on from JAYESA010000001.1 coordinate 91,221,420, forward strand.
GTTGCGGGGCAATCCGACTTATCACTTGAACACATTCAGGCACAATATGGTTCTCTCGAAGCATAGACGATAGTGAACATGTTCATGCACTCTAGGCAAGCGTTTCAGGATTCTCGTTTAGCAGACTTATCGTTTCAAAGACAAGCTAGGTGAGTTCGTTCATTAACATGCAAGGCAGGTTCTATCATTCTCTTATGAAAATATTGCAAGCAAAAACTCAGGTTATTATTAAGGCGTACAAAAATCAGAAAACGAAGTTCTGCCCACTCACCTGATACATAATGCCGACGCGGAGCGGGGCATTACAGTAATCTCTATTTTTCATTGATGTGAATGTCATATCATTCAACATCAAATGTAATCTTCATTGATATGAATGTCATATCGTTTGATGGTAAAAGATATAATCTCCATTGATGGCAGAAGCTTGTATTGTATTGTATCTTGACTTAACAGCTGAATTTTCATAGAATGTCGTCTGCAGGCCCAGGCCCATAAGATTTTTTTTGTAGCAAAACCAGAACCGTAAGAAATCGGTTTTTTTTGTAAACTGATATTTCGGACAATATCGGCCAAATCGGTCGATAATATCGGTTCTGATATTTTACCGATATTTTTGCAAAAAAATATCGGTCCATGACCGATACCATTATATATCGGTTATATAACCGATATATAATCATTTTTGACTACTTAGACATGAGGACATCGGCCTCTTTGTAGTGCTGCCTACCACTCTTCATTTTACAATAATAGGCCACCTGCTATGTGGTGCTACACCGTTGTGACATGGCTCACGAAACCAAGACATTACCCTATCGAAGAACCTCATGGTGGTGTCACCCACTGTAGCATGGAGTTCTCTGCTCCTTTGTAGTGTTGTGCTACCTTGCTTTCTGTAAAGTACGTCGGACAATCCAAATGTCCTAGAACTCATTAAGTCGTCAAAGCCATCCTCCCACAGGATCTTGTTCTACTCAAAGAAAAAATAGTAGACAACAGTGGTTCTGGGTCCGTAACCCGTCAAATGTCTCAAAGGACTACCCATTATTTCTTATATTCTCCCAGTCAATGATCCTTCTTTGAACTAAAATCTAGATGCCTAGTAGATTTATCTTTGAACTAATAGCATAAAACTTTATGGTAGAATTACAAAGACAGAATATCAAAAGTCCTCCAAGCCCATGTATGATGTGTCATTGACTATATACGGTATTACATCGCTATGACATGGCCTGAAGACGAGGCTTTATCCTGTCAAGGTACCTCATGTGGTATCGCCACTGTGACATGGAGTACTATGCTCCTTTATAGTTCTTATGATCAACTGGCGCTTGAGGTCTTATATGAACGGATCCACCAGACCCTCCTAACTCCGATCATCAACCACTGCAATGATGCCATCTTTGATGCGCTCATGTAGTGTCATGGAAGGATCCGCTAAAATCACCTAGCTCCGAACATTAACAGCTACCATGACGTCATTCTTTATGCGCTCATACAACACCATGTGCCTTAGCCGCACAGATCTCTTCTAACCATTGAAGAAAAAAATTGATGTCATCGTTACAGTCGCCTGATTGTCGCAATGAATCGGTACCACCGAATATGTGCACCAACCACTGAAAGACATTCATGAGCTCCCGAAGCCACTCTACTTCATCCGCTGCAGCTGCCAGTGCATAGAACTCAGATTCCCTTGAAGAATGAGATATAGCAGCTCCACCTTTTGAGAAGACATATCCTAATATGGACCTTTCGCTATCTACTTCTGAACACCAGCTTGCATTACTGAAGCATTCCATTACTGTCGGATACCCGCTATAGTGCAGTGCATAATTCTAAGTCCTTTTGAGATATCTCATTACTCTCTTCACAGCTTTCCAATGCAACACCTGGATTGCTCGTGAACCGACTCAGCATCCCCACGACGACAGCTATGTCAGGTCTTGTGGCAGTTGTTGCATATATCAAACTTCCGATGACGCTTGAATACTCCAGCTACCCGATACTTTTTCTCGGATTTGGATTCAGCTTCTTGTCACACCTTAACGGAGTATCAATCCCTGAAAGATCCTGATATCCATAGCGTGTGAGCATCTTCTCAATATAATGAGACTATGACAGCGTCACTCCAGTGAACGTTCGGATGACCTTGATCCTCAGGATCATATCATCTCCCCAAGTCCTTTGTACTAAACTTGGATGAGAGAAACTTCTTTGTCTCAGTGAAACATGCTCGATCCGTGCCCAGGATCAGCATGTCATCCAGGTATAGACAACCGATGACTCATTTTCCGTCAGCAAACTTTGTGTAAACACACTTATCCTTCTCACTGATCATGTAGCCGTTTGATCTTATAACTTTATCAAACTTCTCATGTCGCATCTTGGGAGTTTGCTTCAGACCGTATAACGATTTCACCAACTTGCAAACTTTGTCTTCAAGGCCCTTGACGATGAATCATTCTGGTTGTTGCATATAAATCTCTTTGGTCAATTTACCATTCAGAAATATTGTTTTCACATCCATCTGATGTATAACCAACTTATGGATTGCACTTATAGTAATCAACATCCTGATGGTCGTCATCCCACTATTGGAGCATATGTGTCAAAGTAGTCGATCCCCTGCTTCTGAGAAAATCTTTTAGCTACCAGCCTTGCCTTGAACTTATCAACAGTTCCATCGGCCTTCATCTTCTTCTTGAAGATCCATTTACATCCAATTGGTTTAGCTCCCTCGGGCAGATCGACCAACACCCAAGTGTTATTGGAGGTTATTGAGTCATATTCATTATTTATAGCCTTCTTCCAGAAGACATCGTCTCTGGTCTTCATCGCCTCATCATAGGTAAGCGGATCTGCTTTCGCATGATAGGTGACAAAATTATCTCCGAAGTCCTTCTGTATCCCCACCCGCTTAGACACCGGTTGCGAGCTCTGGTTCGAACGTTCTCTAGAATGGCAACTTCTTCTTGGACTACATCTTCATTGGAAGTGTTAGCCTCATGTGCACTCAGACTATTCTTCGGAATGTCCGCGAAAATAATGTTCTTGTGCCTTGCAAATTTATCTTCAAAGAATTCTGCATCGCGAGATTTCGATGATATAATTTGACTCAAATATCAAGAAACCTCCAAGCATTACACTTCTCAGCATATCCCAGGAAGATTTGTCTTCGTAGTCCTCATTCCTAGCTTATGAATCTTCAATTCTAGAAGCTTCTGTAAACCCCCTGATTTTTCAAAATTTTCAAAACTGGATTTTTCACAATTTTCTGGAATTTTCTGGGATTTTTCTATAATTTAAAAAAGGGTTTTAATTATTCAATGATTTTTAAATGATAATAAATGATATTAAAATATTATGAAAATAATAATTTTGGGTGTAAAATGAAAAACTAGACTTAGGGCAATTTTTCTGGAATTTATTGGGCCTCGGAGCTATTTTTAAATGCCTAAAAAGTATTTCAGTAATTATTTAATTATTATTTATTAATTTACTATTATTTATTTATTTAATATTATTATTATTAGTATTATTGTTTTTATTTGCCCCCGGCCCATTTTCGCAGCCCGGCCCGGCCCATTGGGCCCGAGCCCGGCCCAGCACCCTAGCGGGTCGGGTCGGATTCGCCAGACCCGACCCGACCCGGCTCCCCTCACTCCCCACGACCCAGCCCCACGACCGCGTCCGGCGCCGCGCCGCCCGCCGCTCCACCCGAGTCCCACGCTGCCATGACCGCCTCGTCGACCGCCCGTCTCGGCCTCCCCAACCGCCGCCACCGCCTATTAAAGCCTCCCTCCTCCTCCGTCGACCCTCCACCACCTCGACCACCACCTCGCCTCCGGCAACCCCACTCCGCCCAGCCGCCTCGCATCCACCGTCGTCGCCCTCATGCCACCGACCACCGGGCCGTGACGCCCCGCCGTGCAGACCCCGACGCAGCTCAGCCGCCGTCGAGCGCCGTCGACGACAGCAGCAGGCCGCAGCAGCTCGAGCAGCGCCGCCTCCAGCTCCGCCGCGAGCCCGGCCGCCGCCTCGCCGCGCCGTTCCCGGCCCCCTCCGCCTCAGCCCGGCCGCCCAGCGCCGCCCCTCGCCGGAATTCCCAAAACCTAACCCTAATTCGAATCCCCGAATCCGATACGTGTCGGACACGATGCAGACCCCGGTTTTCGGGTCTCCTTCAGGTACTTGTAACATTCACCTCGTAGCTCTATTTTCGATTCCGTAAATTGCGTTGCGAAGCCTGTATGACCCTCTCAGTTCCCGGATAAACCGTTCGGGGTATCGCGTCCTGTGGTGATCGCACACCGCAATCCAAAAACAGGAAAAACTAGACCCTGTTTCACCCCGGAACTGAGTATGTCCCGTCAAACGGGACGACTTGGTCGCACACGGTCTTCACAGATACGTGCGCATCGTCGATACAGACGTGTGGGATTTCACAGAAGTCGATTCGGGTGTGCGTGCACACCGGGATCAACGCGTATCCGCGGACATCGCCCCGTATTCGTACTTTCTGGAACGTGCCCTAACTTTGTGTACACACGTCGGATCGAGACGAAACTTGCGCCATCGGACTCGTAGCAATACGCTGGTCCTGTGGGTCAAGTTTGGTTCGATTCTGAGAACGTTGACGAAATCGCGTGTCGTGGGCCCCCACAGGCCCCGCTCGACGGGCGATTTTGTGATCGGCTGATCGGAATTCAATTCTGAAAGTTCCTTTGGGTTCGTATCATCGTTCCTGACCTGTTGACACTAAGTTTGGTAAATTTGGAGACCTTTGACCTTGACGCATTTTTTGGTGCAAAGCGGGCCCACATGGGGACCCCATTTTGACCTGAAACTGCCGTTTTTGCCCTTGTCTCCAAATTGGAATCAAGGACAGGCGTTTCTAGCTGATTGATATTTTCTGGATCTGATGGTGATATTTATTTCAGCAACCGGAGTACCGTCTGCAAATCCAACTGAAGTCAGAGCCGAAATCAGAGTCGGAACCACAGGCAAGTGTACCTTGCCAAACCCTGCAGCTTGCTACTTATTTTTCTTGACTTGTTTATACATCAGTGGGCAAGTAAAGCTTGCCAAATTATAGTAATTCTTGTTATAGAACTTGCCTAAATTTCTTGTTTAAATGCATATAAACCCGTTTAACTGTTAAAACCCAGGACCGAGTGGCTTACTTAGCGTCTGATTACCAGTCGGCTGCCAACTCCGTACGCGGAGTTGTGTAACGTCACATAGAGATGGATATCGAGACCCGATAATTCTCATACTTGTCCTATCAAGTACAACAGAACCCAGGACGCTTGACACTATTCATGAGACAAAGTCTTCCTGAGACATTCATGGTGATTCTGTATAGGATACAGGACTTGACATTGACATATGTTTCTAGATACTTTATGACTTGTTGCATTAGCTATAATCCCGCTGACATGGACATGAGATGTTATGGTCATGAAATGCGTGATTACATGGGGTGGGGAGAGACACACAGGCTACAGGTTGATTTTATATTATGCTGGCGTCGTAGTCTCCCATTGAGCTAGACAACTACATGATATCACCGCTACCGGCTCCCCGACACAGAGCTTGTAGTAGTTTCAGCCTGAGTTCTTGTGCTACTCTCATACTGTATATCACTTAGCTGGTTACATAGTTTACCCTATTGCCTATTTATTTCTGTACTGCTGCATTTATTTTGGCTTGTATTATCTGTACCTTGCTATCTCCCCTGAGGACCTGGAATGGATGATGTCCCCAGGTATAGACGAGAAAATCCATCCAGAGATACACCGTACAGGAGCCCTTCCAGGAGTTGTACCAAGACCCGAGGACGAGACCGTACCAGAGGACTTCTCTTGAGCAGTGGCTGTATGTAGTCAGTTATTTCTATTTCCAGATGTTATTTCCTGTCTATTTGCATTGTTGTACCAGACATATTCTCGGATGTTTCCCGAGATACTTATTAAGATCAGCTTATTTATTCTATTTGCATTACTCTGTCGTTTAATCTGTGATTATCTGTTGTGGATGAGAATAGAATAACCCGTGACTTGTAACAATTGCCCTAATTCCTGTTAGACTACAGCTTAAGCATGCCCTGATGGATCCATTAAATTGGGTTGTCCATCGGTGCGTGCTGCTGGCCATTGCCACGTGTCCAGTCCCTCATCATTTTGGGACTGGGGCGTGACATGGTTTTTATGGTGGCCCATGCAGGTCAACGACTAAATTATTCGGTTTCAACTCAGGGACCGAACAGGCCTACAATAAAATAGGATAAGTTTTTAGGATCTCATCCACTTGCTTGAAACGTTCTTGATATCCATATCGGCTTCGAATTAATTTCTTGACTTATATCCTGCCTTGATTCCTATGCGCCTCTTATTGTTTAATTTGGTTGCAGGGTTATGGATTCACGAGCAAACGACGAGACTCCCGTAACATCACCACGAGATGATGTGGTAACCAACGAAGATGAAGTAACACTAATGGATGGAGGACAATCAGCTCAATAACATACCTCGAGAGTCCAGCACGATGCTATTCCACCAACGACGCCATTTACTCCACCAATGCCCGTAATTCCACCAGGGCAGGCCATGGACGGACAGCAGATGTTCTCAATGGTCTATGCAATAATGCAAGCTCAACAAGAGGCTTTGAGTCGCAGCCTAATAACTGCACTGGAGCAGGCCAACCTACCAGCTCGACGGCCAACAACGGGCTCTATCACCGACTTTCGACAGCTGAAGCCCCGTACATTCTCAGGCAAGGAAGAGCCCACCGAAGTTCATGAGTGGCTCACCAACACTCAACATCAATTAGAAGCAGCTGAGCTTCCAAAGGAACGTTGCAAGGACGCGAACAAGCTTTCACGATGACCGTGGAGGACGCGCAGACTCGTGGAGTAGCCAATGCGCGTAAGTGATTCGTAGTTATCCATTTCTAGTCTTGTTGTAGTTCGTGCCCGTTGGTTCGTGACCTCAGCCTCAACCTAGTAATTTGTAACTTGTTAATAACAACCTGGTTTTCATAAAAGTTGTAGTTTTCTTGCTTTAACTAGATTTTCTCTGGAAAGTGGATAGCTTTCATTTTAGGGAAACGATATTTCCCTAAGTATCTTGTGATGTGTTTCGAACGATACTTGCAACCGTGTCATCTCTGCTGACCGGTTATTCTTTGATTGCGAGGATGCAATCCTCTTAAGGGGGGTAGATTGTAAATCCCCTGATTTTTCAAAATTTTCAAAACTGGATTTTTCACAATTTTTTGGAATTTTCTGGGAATTTTCTGTAATTTAAAAAAGGGTTTTAATTATTCAATTAAATGATAATAAATGATATTAAAATATTATGAAATAATAATTTTGGGTGTAAAATGAAAAACTGGACTTAGGGCAATTTTTCTGGAATTTATTGGGCCTCGGACCTATTTTTAAATGCCTAAAAAGTATTTCAGTAATTATTTAATTATTATTTATTAATTTACTGTTATTTATTTAATTAATATTATTATAATTAGTATTATTGTTTTTATTTGCCCCCGGCCCATTTCCGCAGCCCGGCCCGGCCCATTGGGCCCGAGCCCGTCCCAGCACCCTAGCGGGTCGGGTCGGATCCGCCAGACCCGACCCGACCCGACCAGGCTCCTCTCACTCCCCACGACCCAGCCCCACGACCGCGTCCGGCGCCGCGCCGCCCGCCGCTCCGCCCGGGCCGCCCGCCCGCGTCCCACGCCGCCATGACCGCCTCGTCGACCGCCCGTCTCGGCCTCCCCAACCGCCGCCACCGCCTATTAAAGCCTCTCTCCTCCTCCGTCGACCCCCCACAACCTCGACCACCACCTCGCCTCCGGCAACCCCGCTCCGCCCAGCCGCCTCGCCCCCACCGCCGTCGCCCTCGCCACCGACCACCGTGCCGTGACGCCCCGCTGTGCAGACCCCGACGCAGCCCAGCCGCCGTCGAGCGCCGTCGACGACAACAGCAGGCCGCAGCAGCTCGAGCAGCACCGCCGCGCCGCCTCCAGCTCCGCCGCGAGCCCGGCCGCCGCCTCGCCGCGCCGTCCCCGGCCCCCTCCGCCTCAGCCCGGCCGCCCAGCGCCGCCCCTCGCCGAAATTCCCAAACCCTAACCCTAATTCCAATCCCCGAATCCGACACGTGTCGAATACGTGTCGGACACGATCCAGACCCCGGTTTTCGGGTCCCCTTCAGGTACTTGTAACTTTTACCTCGTAGCTCTATTTTCGATTCCGTAAATTACGTTGCGAAGCCTGTATGACCCTCTCGGTGCCCGGATAAACCGTTCGGGGCATCGCATCCTGTGGTGATCGCACACCGCGATCCAAAAACAGGAAAAACCAGATCATGTTTCACCCCGAAACTGAGTACGCTCTGCCAAACGGGACGACTTAGTCGCGCGCGGTCTTCATAGATACGTGCGCATCGTCGATACGGACGTGTGGGATTTCGCGGAAGTCGATTCGGGTGTGCGTGCACACCGGGATCAACGCGTATCCGCGGACATCGTCCCGTATCCGTACTTTCTGGAACGTGCCCTAACTTTGTGTACACACGTCGGATCGAGACGAAACTTGTGCCATCGGACTCGTAGCAATACGCTGGTCCTGTGGGTCAAGTTTGGTTCGATTCTGAGAACGTTGGCAAAATCGCGTGTCGTGGGCCCCACAGGCCCCGCTCGACGGGCGATTTTGTGATCGGCTCATCGAAATTCAATTCTGAAAGTTTTGTTGGGTTCGTATCATCGTTCCTGACCTGTTGACACTAAGTTTGGTGAATTTGGAGACCTTTGACCCTGACGCATTTTTCGGTGCAAAGTGGGCCCACATGGGGACCCCGTTTTGACCCGAAACTGTCGTTTTTGCCCTTGTCTCCAAATTGGACTCAAGGACAGGCGTTTCTAGCTGATTGATATTTTCTGGATCTGATGGTGATGTTTGTTTCAGCAACCGGAATACCGCCTGCAAATCCAACTGAAGTCAGAGCCGAAATCAGAGTCGGAACCACAGGCAAGTGTACCTTGCCAAACCCTGCAGCTTGCTACTTATTGTCATGCCCCAGTCCCAAAATACCGAGGGACTGAATGCGTGGCAATGGCCAGCAGCACGCACCGATGGACAACCCAATTTAACGGATCCATCAGGACATGCTTAAGCTGTAGTCTAGCAGTACTAAGTACAAGTCTCAGGTATTACTAATCTCATCCACAGAATAAACACAGACTAATTGCCAGAAATAATGCAATGGAAATAAATAAGCAATATCAAATAAGTGTCTCGGGAAAAAAATCCGAGAATTATTCTGTTACATTTTAAGGAAAAGACAGGAAATAAAATACTGAAATAGAAATACTGTGAATATGAAGCCGGTGTTCAGGAGAAGTCTTCTGCAACTATCTCGTCCTCGGTTCCGGGTTCTGCTCCAAGGAGTGCTCCTGTACCGTACACCTCGGGGTAGTTCTCCTCGGCTATACCTGGGGACATAGTCCATTCCAGGTCCTCAGGGGACATAACAAGGTACAAAAAATACAAGCCAAAACATATGCAGTGCAGCAATAAAATAAACAGCAGGGTCAATATGTAAACCAGCTAGTGATATGCAAGTGAGAGTTTTAGTCATACTCAGGCTGACTACTACAGGATCAGTGTCGAAGAAATCATAGCAGTATTTTCTCGAGGAGCCAGTAAGAAACCAAAGCTCTGTATCAGAGTCTAAGGCACCGCCAGATATAAGTATTTATATTATATTATATTCAGCCTTGATATGACAATACTCTCCCCACTCCATGTAATCTCACGTCATAGTTCCAGAATGTCACAGGTACAAGTCACGCAAGATTGAACTAATGCAATGAGTCAGGTTAAAATCTAAGCACGTAAACTGTAATGAAATGAAAATGTAACCTATACGGGATCACCAGGTATATCTCAGGCAATTCCGTCACATGAAGAGTGTCAGGTGTCCTGGGTTAAGCAGTTAAACATGTTGCATAAGAATCTACCAGAAATCAAGTAAAATACTATAACCAGGATTATCTGAGAATTGGCAAGCTTTACTTGCCCACTGATGTATAAACAAGTCCATAAAATAACTAGCAAGCTGCAGGGTTTGGCAAGGTACACTTGCGTGTGGTTCCGGCTCGGTTTGCAGTTCTGACTTCGGCAGGAGTTGCAGGCGGTACTCCGGTTGCTGAAACAAACATCACCATCAGATCCAAAAAATATCAATCAGCTAGAAATGCCTGTTCTTGGGTCCAATTTGGAGACAAGGGCAAAAATAACAGTTTCGGGTCAAAACGGGGTCCACAAGTGGGCCCGCTTTGCACCAAAAAATGCGTCAAGGTCAACGGTCTCCAAATTCACCAAACTCAGTGTCAACAGGTCAGAAACGCTGATACGAACCCAACAGAACTTTCAGATTTGAATTCCGATGAGCCGATCACAAAATCGCCCGTCGAGCGGGGCTTGTGGGGCCCACGACACGCGATTTCGTCAACGTTCTCAGAATCGAACCAAACTTGGGTCACAGGACCAGTGTATCGCTACGAGTCCGATGGCGTAAGTTTTGTTTCAATCAGATGTGTGTACACAAAGTTAGGATGAATTGCAGAAAAGTCGGATACGGGGCGATGTCCGCGGATACGCGTTGATTTCGGTGTGCACGCACACCCGAATCAGCTTCCGCAAAATCTCACACGTCCGTATCGACGAGGCGCACGTATCTGTGAAGACCGCGCGTGACCAAGTCGTCCCGTTTGGCGGGGCGTACTCAGTTTCGGGATAAAACAGGGTCTGGTTTTTCCTGTTTTTGGATCGCAGTGTGCGATCGCCACAGGATGCGATGCCCCGAACGGTTTGTCCGGGCACCGAGAGGGTCATACAGGCTTCGCAAAGCAATTTACGGAAATGAAAATGGAGCTACGAGCAAAAAGTTACACGTACCTGAAGGGGACCCAAAAAACAGGGTCGAGTCGTGTCCGACACGTGTCCGACTCGTGTCGGACACAGGGATTCGAACTAGGGTTAGGGTTAGGGCTCGGCTTGGGGATCCTGCGAGGGGTGGCAGAGACGGCGGCGTGGGGGGCTGGCTGCGGCGGTTGGGGCCCGGGGACGGCGCGGTAAGGCGACGCCGGGCTCGCGACGGAGCTGGAGGCGGCGCGGGGGCTGCTCGCTGCTGTTACTGCTCGCCGGGGAAGGAGGAGGAGGGGTGAGGCGCTGTAGGCGGCGGCGAGGCGACTGCGGGCGGAGGTCGAGGGAGCGGGGGCTAGGGCAGAGCACGGTGGGGAGCGGTGGCGGCGTGGTGGTGCTGCGGAGGGGGTCGGAGAGGGTTTAAATAGGGAGGAGCGAGGGGGAGGGGAGGCCGAGCGGGGCGGCGCGTGGGGTGGACGTGGAGGCATGGGCGGCCGGAGCGGGCGGAGGACACGGCAGAGGCGCCGCACGACGCGGGAGGGGGAGCGTCGTGGGAGAGAGGGGGGGCTAGCGGGTTGTGGGTCCGGGTCAGGTCTGTTGGATCCGACCCGACCCGCTAGGGGCTGGGCTCAGGTTGGGCTGGGTCTGTTGGGCCTGGCTGGGGCGGCCCAACGGGCTGGGTTAAAAATAAAAAGAAAATAATAATAATAATAAAAACAGTAATTAATTAATAATTAATTAATTAAATAGGTAAATACTTTTTAGGCATTTAAAAATAGGTCCGGGGTCCGATAAATTCCAGAAAAATTGTCCTAAGTCCAGTTTTTCATTTTACATCCAAAAATATTATTTCCATAATATTTTAATATCATTTATTATCAATTAAAAATTATTTAAAAATTAAAACCCTGTTTTTAAATTACAGAAAAATCCCAGAAAAATCCTAAAAATTGTGAAAAATCCAGTTTTTAAAATTTTGAAAATTCAGGGGGTTTACAATCTACCCCCCTTAAGAGGATTGCGTCCTCGCAATCAAAGAATAACCGGTCAACAGAGATGACGCGGTCGCAAACATCGTTTGAAAACACATCACAAGATACTTAGGGAAGTACCGTTTCCCTAAAAATTGAAAGTTTACACTTTCCAGGAAAATCTAGTTAAAACTATAACTTTTACGAAAACCAGGTTGTTATTAATAAGTTGCAATTTACTAGGTTGGGGCTGAGGTCACGAACCAACGGGCACGAACTACGACAAGACTGGAAACAGAAAACTATAAATCACTTACTCGCATCGGCTTCCTGCACAGTCATCGCGTAAGCTTGCTCTCGTCCTTGAGGTAGATTCCTCTGCTGTTGCTGAGCTTGCTGGTAGGGTGCTGCTCGAGGTGCTGGTGGAGTTTGCTGGTTCGCCCTTGGTGCTCCTTCTCTACGCTCAGGGCAGTCTCTCACTGCATGCTGTCTGGATCCGCAGCCTAAGCATTGTCCGAGTTTACGTCTACATTCCTTCTCGACATGGCCTATCTTGCCGCAGTGGTAACAGGTAGGAAGGTAGAAGGCTTTTGGTACTGCTTCTAGTGGCGAGCTTATTTGTTGACGCTTTGCAGACTCCTCTTGTGCTGCTTTGGTTGGTGCAGATGGGGAAGGCCGCTTCAGTCTGGTCTCTCTCTTGGTGACGCGCTCTATGCGTCGAGCCGCAGCAAGAACGTCCGAGTATGATGTTGGTGCGACGGACCCAATTAGTTTCTGCAGCTCAATGTTCAGTCCGTCGAAGAATTTCTCGGCCTTCTCTTCCTCAGTCGGGATCAGGATGGGGGCGAAGCGGCTCAGACAAATGAATTCTGCGTTGTACTCTTCCACCGTCATGGAGTCCTGAGTGAGGCGATTGAATTTGTCCCGCAGTTCTGATCGAGCGATGGCAGGAATGTACATCTTCTGGAAGAGTCTGGAGAACTCCTCCCAAGTGACTCGGTCTGGTCCGAGTCGCGTCTCCTCGGATAGCCACCAGTGATGGGCATTGTCCGTTAATTGCATTCGGACGGCAGTCATCCAGCGTTCTCGTGGAAGTTCGGCTGCTTCAAGTTGATGCCGTATGTTGGTGAGCCACTCATGAACTTCTGTGGGCTCCTCTTTTCTCGAGAAAGTACGGGGCTTCAGTTGACGGAAGTCAGTGATTGAGCCTGTAGTTGGCCGTCGAGCTGGTAGGTTGGCCTGCTCCAGTGCAGTTACAATGCTGTCCCTCAAGAAATTAGCTTCGCAACGCTGAGCCTCGTGTTGGACTTGTTGCTGTGCTTGCATCATCGCGTAGATCATTTGGAATATTTGCTGCTCGTCGATCGGCTGTCCTGGTGGGAACACGGGCATTGGTGGGACGAACTGCGGCGGAGGTGGGATGTCATCGCGCCGGAATCGGGAGGTAGGTTGACTTGCCTGCTGGCTCTGTTGAGTTGTGGGGATTCCTCCGACTGGTGTCACATCATCGTCGTAGGTGACACCTGTAGCTTGTGGCGTTCCGACGGGAGTCTCGTTGCATTCTTGTGGGTTCATTTCCCTGTATCCAAAATAACCAATAAGAGGCGCACAGGAAACAAGGCAAGATGCAAGTTCAAGTTAGTTCGAATACGATACAGATATCAAAAATGAGTCAAGCAAGTGGATGAGATCCTAAAATTTATCCTATCTTATTGCAGGCCTGTTCGGTCCCTAAGTTGAAACCGAACAATTTAGTCGTAGACCTGCATGGGCCACCACAAAAACCATGTCACGCCCCAGTCCCAAAATACCGAGGGACTGAATGCGTGGCAATGGCCAGCAGCACGCACCGATGGACAACCCAATTTAATGGATCCATCAGGGCATGCTTAAGCTGTAGTCTAGCAGTACTAAGTACAAGTCTCAGGTATTACTAATCTCATCCATAGAATAAACACAGATTAATTGCCAGAAATAATGCAATAGAAATAAATAAGCAATATCAAATAAGTGTCTTGGGAAACAAATCCGAGAATTATTCTGTTACATTTTAAGGAAAAGACAGGAAATAAAATACTGAAATGGAAATACTGTGAATATGAAGCCGGTGTTCAGGAGAAGTCTTCTGCAACTATCTCGTCCTCGGTTCCGGGTTCTGCTCCAAGGAGTGCTCATGTACCGTACACCTCGGGGTAGTTCTCCTCGGCTATACCTGGGGACATAGTCCATTCCAGGTCCTCAGGGGACATAACAAGGTACAAAAAATACAAGCCAAAATATATGCAGTGCAGCAATAAAATAAACAGCAGGGTCAATATGTAAACCAGCTAGTGATATGCAAGTGAGAGTTTTAGTCATACTCAGGCTGACTACTACAGGATCAGTGTCGAAGAAACCATAGCAGTATTTTCTCGAGGAGCCAGTAAGAAACCAAAGCTCTGTATCAGAGTCTAAGGCACCGCCAGATATAAGTATTTATATTATATTATATTCAGCCTTGATATGACAATACTCTCCCCACCCCATGTAATCTCACGTCACAGTTCCAGAATGTTACAGGTACAAGTCACGCAAGATTGAACTAATGCAATGAGTCAGGTTAAAATCTAAGCACGTAAACTGTAATGACATAAAAATGTAACCTATACGGGATCACCAGGTATATCTCAGGCAATTCCGTCACATGAAGAGTGTCAGGTGTCCTGGGTTAAGCAGTTAAACATGTTGCATAAGAATCTACCAGAAATCAAGTAAAATACTATAACCAGGATTATCTGAGAATTGGCAAGCTTTACTTGCCCACTGATGTATAAACAAGTCCAGAAAATAACTAGCAAGCTGTAGGGTTTGGCAAGGTACACTTGCCTGTGGTTCCGGCTCGGTTTGCAGTTCTGACTTCGGCAGGAGTTGCAGGCGGTACTCCGGTTGCTGAAACAAACATCACCATCATATCCAAAAAATATCAATTAGCTAGAAACGCCTGTCCTTGGGTCCAATTTGGAGACAAGGGCAAAAACGACAGTTTCGGGTCAAAACGGGGTCCACAGGTGGGCCCGCTTTGCACCGAAAAATGCGTCAAGGTCAACGGTCTCCAAATTCACCCAACTCAGTGTCAACAGGTCAGAAACGCTGATACGAACCCAACGGAACTTTCAGATTTGAATTCCGATGAGCCGATCACAAAATCGCCCGTCGAGCGGGGCCTGTGGGGCCCACGACATGCGATTTCGTCAACGTTCTCAGAATCGAACCAAACTTGGGTCACAGGACCAGCGTATCGCTACGAGTCCGATGGCACAAGTTTCGTTTCAATCAGATCTGTATACACAAAGTTAGGATAAATTGCAGAAAAGTCGGATACGGGACGATGTCCGCGGATACGCGTTGATTCCGGTGTGCACGCACACCCGAATCAGCTTCCGTGAAATCCCACACGTCCGTATCGACGAGGCGCACGTATCTGTGAAGACCGCGCGCGACCAAGTCATCCCGTTTGGTGGGGCGTACTCAGTTACGGGATGAAACAGGGTCTGATTTTTCCTTTTTTGGATCGCAGTGTGCGATCGCCACAGGACGCGATGCCCCGAACGGTTTATCCGGGCACCGAGAGGGTCATACAGGCTTCGCAACGCAATTTGCGGAAACGAAAATGGAGCTACGAGCAAAAAGTTACACGTACCTGAAGGGGACCCAAAAAACAGGGTCGAGTCGTGTCCGACACGTGTCCCGGTTAGGGTTAGGGCTTGGCTTGGGGATCCGGCGAGGGGCGGCGGAGACGGCGGCGTGGGGGGGCTGGCTGCGGCGGTTGGGGGCCGGGGACGGCGCGGCGAGGCGGCGCCGGGCTTGCGGCGGAGCTGGAGGCGGCGCGGGGGCTGCTCGCTGCTGTTGCTGCTCGCCGGGGAAGGAGGAGGAGGGGTGAGGCGCTGCAGGCGGCGGCGAGGCGACTGCGGGCGGAGGTCGACGGAGCGGGGGCTAGGGCGGAGAACGGTGGGGAGCGGTGGCGGCGTGGTGGTGCTGCGGAGGGGGCCGGAGAGGGTTTAAATAGGGAGGGGCGAGGGGGAGGGGAGGCCGAGCGGGGCGGCGCGTGGGGTGGACGTGGAGGCGTGGGCGGCCGGAGCGGGCGGAGGACGCGGCGGAGGCGGCGCACGACGCGGGAGGGGGAGCGTCGTGGGAGAGAGGGGGGGCTAGCGGGTTGTGGGTCCGGGTCGGGTCTGTTGGATCCGACCCGACCCGCTAGGGGCTGGGCTCGGGTTGGGCTGGGTCTGTTGGGCCGGGCTGGGTTAAAAATAAAAAGAAAATAATAATAATAAATAATAATAAAAACAGTAATTAATTAATAAATAAATAATTAAATAGGTAAATACTTTTTAGGCATTTAAAAATAGGTCCGGGGTCCGATAAATTCCAGAAAAATTGTCCTAAGTCCAGTTTTTTATTTTACATCCAAAAATATTATTTTCATAATATTTTAATATTATTTATTATCAATTAAAAATTATTTAAAAATTAAAACCCTGTTTTTAAATTACAGAAAATTCCTAGAAAATTCCAAAAAATTGTGAAAAATCCAGTTTTTAAAATTTTAAAAATTCAGGGGGTTTACACTTATTTTCCTTGACTTGTTTATACATCAGTGGGCAAGTAAAGCTTGCCAAATTGTAGTAATTCTTGTTATAGAACTTGCCTGAATTCTTGTTTAAATGCATATAAACCTGTTTAACTGTTAAAACCCAGGACCGAGTGGCTTACTTAGCGTCCGATTACCAGTCGGGTGCCAACTCCGTACGCGGAGTTGTGTAACGTCACATAGAGATGGATATCGAGACCCGATAATTCTCGTACTTGTCCTATCAAGTACAACAGAACCCAGGACGCTTGACACTATTCATGAGACAGAGTCTTCCTGAGACATTCATGGTGATTCTGTATAGGATACAGGACTTGACATTGACATATGTTCCTAGATACTTTATGACTTGTTGCATTAGCTATAATCCCGCTGACATGGACATGAGACGTTATGGTCATGAAATGCGTGATTACATGGGGTGGGGAGAGACACACAGGCTACATGTTGATTTTATATTATGCTGGCGTCGTAGTCTCCCATTGAGCTAGACAACTACATGATATCACCGCTACCGGCTCCCCGACACAGAGCTTGTAGTAGTTTCAGCCTGAGTTCTTGTGCTACTCTCATACTGCATATCACTTAGCTGGTTACATAGTTTACCCTATTGCCTATTTATTTCTGCACTGCTGCATTTATTTTGGCTTGTATTATCTGTACCTTGCTATGTCCCCTGAGGACCTGGAATGGATGATGTCCCCAGGTATAGACGAGGAAATCCATCCAGAGATACACCGTACAGGAGCCCTTCCAGGAGCTGTACCAGGACCCGAGGACGAGACCGTACCAGAGGACTTCTCTTGAGCAGTGGCTGTATATAGTCAGTTATTTCTATTTTCAGATGTTTATTTCCTGTCTATTTGCATTGTTGTACCAGACATATTCTCGAATTGTTTCCCGAGATACTTATTGAGATCAGCTTATTTATTCTATTTGCATTACTCTGTCTTTTAATCTGTGATTATCTGTTGTGGATGAGAATAGAATAACCCGTGACTTGTAATAATTGCCCTAATTCCTGTTAGACTACAGCTTAAGCATGCCCTGATGGATCCATTAAATTGGGTTGTCCATCGGTGCGTGCTGCTGGCCATTGCCACGTGTCCAGTCCCTCGTTATTTTGGGACTGGGACGTGACAGCTTCGCACCTCCACACTCGAATGACATTTAAGTCGGGTCTGACTTTGAACCAGAGTTAATGAGGAGTGACATCGGATGTTGCGTACGACACTCTGTTCAGGATGAACGTAGCCGTCAGCACAGCTTCTCCCCAGAAGCAGTTTGGAAGACCTACAGTTAACAGTATTGACTTTATCATCTCTGTCAACGTTATGTTCTTCGGTTCAACTACTCCATTTGATTGAGGAGAATTCAGAGCAGTCGTCTCATTGACAATTTCATGTTCTTTGCAGAGATGTGAATTCAATGGACCTATACTCTCCGCCTCGATCACTTATGAGTCTCTTGAGTTGTTGCCATTTTCGACGTTCAACCTCAGCCCTAAACTCCTTGAACTTTTCGAATGCTTCGTCTTTTATCTCGAGCAGATAGACAAACGCGTACTTCGAGTATTCATCGATGAAGGTAATAAAATACTTCATCATGGCCTTTGTGGAGAACTGGTTGAAGTCACAGATATCTGAGTGTACCAACTCCAGAAAATTTGTACTTCGATTTACCCGTTTGAAATTTTTTCTAATAATCTTTGTTTGCACACAGACCTCACACTTCTCCACCTCCTTATCCCGACATTTAGAGATAAGCCATAGACTAGACATCTTGCGGTACAGAGTACATGTCCTAGTCTTGGTGTCCCACAACTCTTGTAATGAAACTCTACTCACAAGCAGAAGCTCGAACATACATCTGATATTGAATACATGTTTCAAAGTATGTCCCTTGCCAAGCTATCACCATTTGGCAACCATGGATGTTCACCCTCAAGTCTGCAACAGACTTCCTGATATTAGTTCCTTGGTAATCACTGGTACTTTGCTACACATACTTCTTTAACTGTAACTTCTCGAAGTCCAGAACCATTGTCCCAATCCCCAGATCCTCTGCTTGATCCTTGTTCGCTATCGAGATCTCCGACCTTCTTCAGTGACATGCTTGACCTCGATGAACTGCTCTTCCTAGAGCTCTCGTGGCTAGATGCACTAGTGTTCATTCACCAGTCAGCAACCACGCCAGATAACTTAACCTGCGCAATCATAGCAACCAAGTTAAGTAATCAAAGTAACCAAGTTAAGCTTTTACCTTGCTATTTTGGTTTGAAATTGGATCTGCAATCCTCATTCTAATGATCCTTCATGCTTGAAGAGACATGCGCTAAGGTGCTCATAGCCCTATGCGCATAACCTAGTCGCACATAGACCTTGCTTAGAGCTAGCAACATAGACGCTTCCATGTGCCAAGTCCTGCCATGCACCGAAAGAACTCCATGCTCTAATTGTTGCCATGCGCAGATGCATAGTGCCAGTCTCTCTTCTACAACCGCAGTAGACTTCTCTATGCGGCTACCAGCTTGAGATCCATGCGTCAACTTGCATCAGATGTCAACTTCCTTTCTCTTGGAATGTGTGTTTCCAGCGACGCCAAATCAAGTTCACTTTCATCCGCAGGAATGGAAGATCATTGATCTCTCTACCAGCGTCCAACATTTGATAGAGGACTCATTTTCCTCATCCAAATGATTGAAATGTAGTCCGTCAATTTTCTCAAGTTTGTAAAAACTTGTATTGAGAAGACTTGCACGGTTGTTCTCCATCTTACTCGAATCTTGCTTTGAGATTGTTAGTCCCAAGGCTTAATCAAAGATGGTAGAACAAGAAGTTGAAGTCGAGATCAGGAGTTCACACAAAAAAATTCTCACTGATATACCTCGATCCAACGAAGAACTATATAAAAATACAATATAGAAGAACGTTTACAACTAGAAAAAAAGACCAAAAATACGTTCTTCCTTGCAAACACAGTTGCAATTGGAATAGAACATTTACAACTAGAAGAAAAGAGATGAAGATAGAATAAAAAATTATTCTTGCTGGGCGGTGAAAACCACTATTGCTCAAAACAAAATTCGTCATCTATTGACGATCTGCTCTCAAGAGCCAACAAGTTCACAAGAGAACTTTTGGAACGCTCGTAGTCATCTTTTTGTGTGACTCGAACGGACTCTTTGTACTTATCTTTCTCAAGTTTTTGATTGTATCTCAAAAAGAGACTAGAGGCTCTTTATATAGGAAAGAATGGAAACTCATTCTTCTCTTCTTTATGATGTGGGACTAAAAAGTCAATATACAAAATTGATATCCCATAATCATAATCCAATGCATAATCCGCTCAGCGTCCGCATAAAACGAGCACATGAGCACAACAAAAGCGCACAAGCAACTTGCGATGATGCTGACGTGCTAAGTGCAAAGTGCACCAACAAAGCGCCACTTTGCGCCCTTGAGCCCAAGTCCGAATCCGAGTCACTAAGGTCCTTTGGAACTTAGCTCCTATGAAATAATATCCAAGAGCATGACAAAAAACTTAAAAGCTTTCATTGGAGAGTTAATCATTTTTTCTCCTAATAAAACACCCTCACATGGCACTCATGTGCCCCATCATACCCATGTACACACCTTAACACATACAAAGTATTATATTGAAATATACATTTAGTTGTGTAACCAATGTAGAACTATCTTTACTAGTCCAAAGGCAAAGACAACAAATAATAATACTTTAAAAGACGGGATGTTTTTGGTAAATAGTCACCTAGGCCTAATCATTGTGATATTCTTTGAGAAAAGACACTCATTTTCCAAAAGTTACAAGTTACAGGGATAAGACTTCAACAGTCAAGGATCATTGTGTACCTAAATCCACACACTACTTTTTTTAGTATGAACAAAAGGAATAAAGCGTTCATGGGTGAAGAGAGTTAAGTGAGAAAAACATTTTACAAAGAATAATCCTTGTATAATATTCTCAATTTCATGGCATTTTCATCCTGTGTTTTGCTTCAATAGTCATTTTTTGATCCTCACTTGTGAAAAACATAAGAAAAAAGAATTCCCTCAAACTTATCCACGGCCTCCAAATGTTGGCCCTAAATTGTTCCAGAATTCGCATAGTTCAGGCAGATTGCAGTCAATATCCAAGAAGTCCAGGCATTAGATGAGAAATATTAAAGCAAAATAAAGTTGTAAAAAAAAAAACCTGTCACAAGTCTAGGTTTAACGCACCTATTGCTTTCAATAGTACTTGAGGGATGCATTCAAAATTCAGGCACCACTAACTATAACACTACAATAGAGTAAAACAGACAAAATTTAGAAACTGGCTGGCTGGATAAAAGAGAGAAAATTCTAGGCATTTCCATATTGATTTGACAATGGAACAAAATTCCCTACTGCATCAATCAAACATACATTGCAAGCATAGAGAAAAGAAGAAGTTCCCATTTGCATTTTTTTGGATGAGAGACATTTTTACAAACACAGCACAAACAGAAACAACGGCAGCAACTACGAAAAGTAAAAGGAGACACTACACCTTAACCCTAACCCTAGCCGCCAAAGCCGTAGAGGGTCCTCCCCTGTCGCTTGAGGGCATAGACGACGTCCATGGCAGTGACAGTCTTCCTTCGGGCGTGCTCGGTGTAGGTGACGGCATCGCGGATGACGTTCTCGAGAAAGATCTTGAGGACCCCGCGGGTCTCCTCGTAGATGAGGCCGCTGATGCGCTTGACCCCGCCGCGGCGGGCGAGGCGGCGGATGGCCGGCTTGGTGATCCCCTGGATGTTGTCCCGGAGGACCTTGCGGTGACGCTTCGCCCCGCCCTTCCCCAATCCCTTGCCTCCCTTTCCTCGACCAGACATGCCTAAAGCTCCTTATTGACGATGGTGAATGGGATTTTGAGTTCGGCGGATGATGGAGAGGGTGGGTAATTGGAGGGGTTTTATAGAGGGAAATGTTTGTTTGTTTTGCTTTTCCATTCTTCTGAGATTGGGGTGATTTTGGTCGTTGGATGCAGAATTGACGGCAGGGAATGGGTTGTTAGGGACAGACGCGGATCGGTGACATGGTTCATTGGACGAGCATTTTGAATTGAAAATTCCGATGATACATTTCGCTGGCCAAATAGTTTTAATTAAGACATAGTATTTATGTGAGTTGCACTTATTTTATATATAATTATTAGAAAAACTAAAGACAACTATTATAATTATTTTAATATTTTATTAAGGATTATTTAGAAAATTTAAAATACAGATCCTTAACTAATCTAAATTTATTATTATGTTATTACATATAGATATTATCTAATACCTAAGACTATACATGAAGACCAAATAACAACTTTTATAATTATTTAGTTGTCTCTATTAACTTTAATAAACACTTTTAATTACTCAATATATGCAAGGGTATATTTGAAAGAAAGAAAAGTTTAACGGTGAAGCCAAATTTTGGCATTATATAATAGTATTGATTTTGGCGATTCTAAATTTAGGATGTCTCTGGGGACAACTTTTGAAAGCTGTTTACAAAAGAATGTTCTTAAAAACTATTTCAGCTTTTAGAAAAACAACAACACAATAAAAGATTTTATTTGTTGTGATTTAGAATAAAATTAAATATGGATGTCCTTTATCCCTATCTACAACCACCTCTATCTATCCATCTTCCTATATATTATCAATAAGAAAGTCACAGATGATTTCACTTGGCTTCAATATTTTCTCTCTCTCTCTCTCATTTTCACAACAATGTATCAGCACGAGACTCTAAAAAAAAGTTGGAAGGAATCCATTCTCAAAATCGCAACGAGCTCCATAAAGATTGGACATGCGAAAAAGGTCAGAAGTGAATATGTTAATTTTGCTATTGACTTTTTCTCCGTTGATCTTCTGAAAATCGGATATAGTTCTATTTTCTAGATTTGTGTTTATTTACTATGTTCTTTACAAATTTTTCCATGGTCTATTGTGAAAAAAAATTAATGGAGATATAAATAATATGCATTTGTTACAAGTCAAAAATCGTCATATAGATCAATTTATTTGTAAATTATTTACACCCTAACTGTCACATCCCAGTCCCGAAATATGTGGGACCATACCATGTGGCAATGGTTAGCGCATTCGACAAAACTCTTGTCCGACTCGAATATGTATAAGCTGTCCTAATCAGATAATGTGTCCATAAATAACATCCACAACGCTAGGTATATACTGTGAACTAAGAATATAAACAAACTATAAAAGAGCAGATAAGAAGGCATCACTAGCGATACCTGAAATTCCGAAGAACTCCCCAATCCAGAGTAGATAAGAAGGCATCACTAGTATCATAACTGCATTCCGAGATATGAAATTCGGTATCTGGTATCAACGAGATTATTTGTTATATGAAATAACTGTTTACTAAAATTTTATTTTGTCAAAATAAATTATTAATATTATTAAAACATACAAATTTTATAAATAAGAATTTACTATTTTTCTTGAACATATATTACTTTTTGCAAATTAGCCTTTTGAAAACCTTTGTAATTTCATAAATGTTCAACACCATCTCACTATACACATATTAGCATGCATGGAGAGGAGGGGTATATCATACTTTTTACCCTTAATTGCTAATGATGATGTTCCCATATTTTTACTTGTTTAACATTTATTAAAAGGGAGAGGCTTTCAGGCCATCTCCATCTCTCCCTTTCCCTTTCCCTTTCCCTTTCAACCGTGCATCATCTTCTCCACTTCTTCCTCATCTCCTTCATTTCCCTCTACCACTAGCTATTGATGTTGTTTCTCCTCTCCTCCTCTTTCTCACCATCTCACTCTAACATCTCTCTACCCCCTTCATCTCTTCCTCTCCCGTGCGCCTCTTGACCCGTGGCCCTGTCGTCGGGCGGTCGTCGGGCACCCCTCCGACCGGTCCTCCTCCGCAGGCTCCCCACCACTGGTCATCACCACCACCACCATTATCTCCACCATTATCGATCATCTTCTTTCTTTCTTTCCATCTTTCTCTTTGCCAAATTTCTCTAATCCTCTTTTTTTATATATATAAGGAGTAGAAATCATGAAGAATAAGAGAAAATTGAAGGAGGAGGAAGAAGATGAAGTTGAAGAAGAAGAAGAGCAAACCCTAATTCCCAAATTTCTTTCCAAGGCAAGCCCTCTTCCTTTTGCTTCAATTTTGTTAATAATTTTCTTAAATTGATTTCTAATTTTCCTCTTTTATATATATAGTTAGATCTTTGTATAATTAATATAGGAATTGGTAAAGAATTTATATTTGCATGGATGTTGTGACACAAACATGCATGTCAGAAGTAGTTCGGACATGCAAATATGGACTAGGACTCGGTACGAACATGCCGACACAAATCAGAAACGGATTATGCGATGATTGTATGGATTATATACATGTGTGTGTTATAAAATCCATACATGATATATAAATGTATATTTATGTGTTTAAATTGCATATACATAAAGTTGTTTCTTGTTCCTTGTTCAGTCACATAAACGCGATAGTTATATTCAAATAATAGTGGACACACACATACACACACACACACACACACACACACATATATATATATATATATATATATATATATATATATATATATATATATATATATAATTTTTTTTTTTTTTTGATGCGTACTCTTGATATTGAACTATGTGCGCATATAATTAATTTTGGGACCCATAAAATGATTAAGTTATGACTATCGTTTGGTTGATTCTAAATTAAAAATATAAATATAAATCTGTAAGAATTGACATAGTATATTATGGAGTCAATAATTGAATTGGACGATATTAACTAGTCAGTAAGTTTGATATGATATTCAAAATTATTTTTAGACTTTGTTAAATGTTCTAAGACTAGTACAAGGTGATTTAAATGTGTTAGTAAAATTAAGATGGTATAAACAACCATGTAATGTATTTCCATAAACGATACAAGGCTATATCGACCCTATTTTGCGTTAGCTTAAATCATTTTATAAATTTCAGCACTAAGTGAGTTGGAGCACCATAATTAACTCATAGAATAAGAATTTTTTTTAGCATAGCATGGTATAATCCACGTCTTAGGTTTTTGAGACCGTATTGGCTTCAATTTAGTCAATTAAGACATTAAGAGTTAAGGCAAAGTAGAATTCAACATTCACATTTTATTTAAATGATCGTTATTATCATTTTGGTATTATAAATGACTAAAATATTTATATGGTTGGTTTTTAAGCCTGGGTATAAACTCGCATATAGGATTCAGAGCCAATATTTCAATAATTTGGACCAAATTCCATAAAATTTAGATTTTGTACTAGACTTAGAGTCCTACTATGATGTTTGGAATATTAGAAAATTGGGTTATATTGATTAGGTCCTTATACTTTGGGTTATGATTGTATATAAGATACGAAACATATATTTTGATAGACCTATAACATTCAACATAATTATTGAATTCTAATTTTCTTGTTAGACTATATAGTCATGAATTCTATTGTTAAGTTTATTGAAGCTTTCTAGAACTTCAAAAAAATTTGAAAGTACAAAATATTATGTGTATATAGCTATGTGTTTGATTTAGCTTACCTATTCCTTAATAAAATGAAATTGACACTTGAATAATTGAATGTATAATACCTTACGGATAAGACAATTGATATACCAGTTAATTGTAGTTGTATTCCTCATCCTTGTATATATATATATAGTATATGTTTATGTGGATGTATGATTTCTGACTTGCATTGAGCTTTCCGGATTTGTGTAGTTGACCTGGATTATTGCTAAGTTGCTAAAATGGTTAGTTGCTAAAGTAAAGTCTAGCATCAGTAAAAAAATCCTTGTTTGACTTTTGATTTACAAATAGATATAACTGCGTGTATTCCGGTATTGAGTTGTTCCACCGAAGGGGTCGGCGTACCCAGGGAAATTTACGGAGGGTTGCTCCGGATTTTTATATAAATTGTGAAATTTTCGAAGTCCAAATTGCAAAGAAGACTTTGTCATAATTTTTAAGAATTTTCAGAGATAGCCATTTTCGATATCTGAA